>NTPY01000778.1:241779-256535 GCA_002922825.1 Brachionus calyciflorus | reverse complement strand
GAACTTCGGTGAACTTTGGGGAACTTTGGGGAAATTCGGTGAAATTAAAAAGTCCGTGAATGTTCATGAACGTTCATGAACGTTCACAAATGGAACACGTGAATGACTAGCACTGTAGCATCTTCTTTCCAAAAAATTCTTTTTTTGATATATTAAAAGCAAAATATAATAAAATTTCCTAAAACACAATAACCCAACTTAATGTTTAATTAAGGATGTTTTAATTTTTTTTAGATAAGCCTTTCTTTTTAGCAATAATCATCTTATTAAGAATCAACAGAATCAAGAAGCGAAGATGAAAAACAAATTTTAATCAACATTTTCGGCGTATAAATGAGTAAAGACAAGCTTGTTGAGTTTGATAAGGTGATTATTACCGTAATCACTCGAAAGTTTTACCATGGTACAAAACTAGGGTTTCAGATTTTACTTAAATGAATTCATAGACCTTTCAGCGTTAAAAAGTGGGAGTGGTTCAATTTTAAAAAGTTTCAATTTTAGACCGGTACCACTATTGAGTGATTACGATAGCTTTCCTGGAGAGCAACGATGAGTTATACATGACTTTTTGAACACTTTTGCAACAAAAAGAGGTTAAAAATCACCAAAGATGAAAATTTCTATAATCTAAGTTTTTATTTTGAAAACTACATCTAAATAAAAAAAAATAAAATATTTTAAAATATTTCATATTTCCAATCTTAAATTTTAAAATATCTTGTTTTCCACTCTACAGTAGTTCTAATATAAATTTAACGTCAACCGTTAACCGTAACCATAGCTCAAGCATCTTAAAATTGAAAATTTAGAATAATTTACACGGTTTACGGCTACGGTTGAAGTTACATTTATATTAGAACCACTTGAGGACCTCAAGACTCTAAACCTCAAGTTGAGGTTTAGAGTCTAAACAAAAAAACGTTAAAATATTAATCCCTTTTTTTTCAAAAATCTTTTAATTTTTTTTTGCTAAAATAGACTTTCTAGTTTTAAATCTAAAATTACTAAAGAATTATCAATTTTTTTAGATGGAGACTACTTTGAAAATTTTCAAAAATGTTTTTAATGAAGAAGAAATCACTAATATTCTTAGTAGTAGTATCAAAAGCATTGGTCCTTTATTTATAATCAAAATCTGTACGATTTCTGTAACAAGTCTAGTGGCCATTTATCTTGGGTAAATTTAATAATTTAATTAGAATAACCTTGAAGAAGTTGATTATTCCAATTTAGAAAAATATGGTATTCATATTGTTTTTTTAAAAAACGTTCTATTCCTGGTCCAGAACCAGAATTCCTGTTCGGAAATTATAGACAAATTCTACAAAATAAAGTTATTTTCATAAAAAAATTAATTGCTATAATTAAATGCTGTAAATTTTAATTTTTATAAGAATTATTCCGAGACTATTAGAGATTGGACTCAAAAATATGGTAGAACTTATGGATATTTTGAAGGTCATCAACCAGTTCTTATAACCAGTGATTTGGAAATTATCCAACAAGTTTTTATTAAACAAGCTGCTAATTTTAATGCTAGAAAAGTATTTATTTTCCGAATCTTTAAAGCGTTTTTTTTGTTGTTGTTAAAGTTATGTGTTTTTTAGAGACCCGTAATGGACAAGAAAGAAGATGATCCTTCAGCTCATTTATTTCAATCATCGAAGGCCAGATGGAAAAGAATGAGAACTATTATGAATCCAACATTTTCATCAGCTAAATTAAGAGAAGTAAATCTTAATCTTTAATTTTTAAACAATTTTTAAATCCTCTTAAGTTTATTCTTTTAAAATACCTGTATATTAAATCAATTTTCTACCAGTTAGGTCCTTTATTAGTAAACTGCACTGATAGATTAGTCGATTGTCTTGGAAGCGTCGATAATAAAGAAATAGAAATTTCCCCGTATTTCAAACGCTTTACTATGGACAGCATTTGGAACTGTGCGTTTGGTATTGATTTAAACATGCAATACGAAAAAGAGAATGAATATTTTAATAAATGTGAGGCTGTTTTTAGAGGTTCAGGTGGCATTGGATGGCCTATTTATCTCGGAAGTAAATTTTAAAATTTCTAAAAAATACCCAAGTAAATTAACTCATTTTTTTGAAAGTCTTTTTTCATGAATATCGTCAGCAAATATTGCAAGGTTTAATATTGGCAAATCGAATTATGTCAAAATTTATCGATCCTAAAAAATTAACACCATTTTTTTGGCTAAGATTAAAAGTAAAAGAACTAGTTGAGATTCGAAAAAAGGAAACATCTATAAAGAAAAAAGACTACATTCAAATATTACTTGACGCCAAAGCTGATTTTGAAGAAGAAAAAAATTTTAACTATACTGAAATGAATAAAAAGTTAACAGGCATTGAAATAGAAGCTAATTTAGTATTGTTTATGTTGGCTGGTTATGAGACAACAAGTACAACTTTAAGTTATGCAAGTTATATTTTAGCCAATCACCAAGACGAACAAATTAAGTTGTACGATGAAATAATAGCACATTTTGGCTCTGACTTAAACGAAATTAATTCAGAAAATGTCCTAAATTTACAATATTTGGACTTGTTTATCAAAGAAGTTTTAAGAGTTTACCCAATAGCAAATTCGATAGTTGCTCGAAGGTGTACTTCGCCAACAACCATATAAAAAATATTAAAATACCACTTGATTTACCGATCGCAATTGATGTCATGGTTATACATTTTGATTCCGAATTATGGGGTCCAGTTGATCCAAATATATTTTATCCTAAACGACATGAAATTAAAAGAAATCCCTTAGCTTTTTTAACGTTTGGTATCGGACCAAGAAATTGTATTGGTATGAAATTTGCTCTAAAAGAGCTTAAGATTGCATTGGTAAATTTAATACTAAATTTTGAATTCTATCCAGGAGATAAAGGAGACATAAAAGATTTGAAAATTAGCGAATCTCCTATTAGACAGCCAGTTAATGGAGTCAAAGTTTTTTTAAAAAAGAGAAATTTATTTTAATTTATATTTATTAATTCTTATCATTATTTTTATTATTATTAAAGTATTTGTAGAATATGTTCTTTAATATTCAGCCACGATTGTATATTTATCTTTATAATATTTACAATCTAAGTCTCTAAGATCAAAATTATCTAACGAATTAGGATAGCAAGTTTAAGACGATCTTGCGAGTTAGAGATCGTCTAAAATCATTTTGTACTAATTTTAAAACAATTTATAAAATAAAGAAAATAAAGAAAGAGACATTTTCAAAGCTAAATGATAATTTAGAGATTAAAATTAAGAAAAAAAAATTTCTTATGTAAAAATATTTTTGAAATTTTCATGGGCTTAATAAAAAAATTATCTTATCGTTCTGTTGTTAAAAATAAAATTTAAATAAAATTAACGTCGATTGTTTAGAAAGCTTTAATTTTAAGCAAAAATGAATGTAATTGAATCTAACCAAAAAATTCTTAGTGATCAACTTATTTTCTATCCTTCTGATGAACTTAAATTTTATGGACCATATGAAAATTGCGTAATTTGCTCTTTAATAATATTGAATCCATCAGAAAAAAGTGTCGCTTTCAAAATAAAAACAAACAAACAAAAGCTTTACAAAGTTAAACCAAACAATGGAATTATTGATCCAAAGCAATCAATTCTAATAAATTGTAAAAATTAAATTTTATTTTAATATTTGCGTTTAAATTAATATTTTTTTTGTTACTTCAAGTTAACCTTGTTGTTTTTAGCAAAAATCAAGTTAATGAAACTGATCATAAATTTAAGATTCAATATAGATATTTAAGCGAGTCGGACAAAACTATGAGTTTAAATGAAATAATAGATAAATGGGAAATTTTTCCACAAGAAAATGTATACGATTTCAGAATAAATTGCAAGTTTGTAATGGAGCGTTCAAATGAAGATGAAAATGAAGTTTTTAGTCTAATTGAACGCTTTTAAGATTTAAAAAAAAAGTAGTTTTTTACACTTAAGATTTAAATGATCTCGCCAAAAGTTTAAAATCGAGTGTTCACTAATAAAAAGTCATCAATTTAAATTTTACAAATTTGATTTCAATAAATTTGAATTTTTTACTTTTTTGGAGAATTTTAATTTCAAAATTATTTTTTAAAATCTAAATTTAAAAAAAAAATCAGTTAAAGCAACTTAATTGAATAAAAGATATATGAATAAAAATAATCAATTTTAATAAAATTTCTAACAAAATCCAAGTATTACAATAAGGATCTAGAATTACTAAAAAAAATACTAAAAAAATCGAAAAAAAAGTTAGTTTATTCGTTTCTTTTTTTTAACAATACTTTGACACCATTTTTTGGATATCTAACAACACCCTCTTCGAACTCTATTTCTTTCTCACCATTCGGACTTGGTAAAATCTCAAAACTTAGTATCAATTTAATCAAAGCTATCTTCAACTCAATCAATGCAAATTTCATTCCAATACAATTTCTTGGTCCGTTTCCAAATGCCATAAATGCAAGTGGATTTCTTTTTACTTCATGTCGTTGTGGATAGAATAGTTTTGGATCTATTGGTCCCCATATTTCACCATCAAAGTGAATACTTAATACATCAACTGCTATTGTCAAGTCTTCTGGAATATCAATTCCTTTTACACTCGTTTTCTTAGTACATCGACGAGCCACTACTCTAAAAAAAAGTATTTGATTGTAAAAATGGTTGAATTATAATAAAATGATAATGCTCAAATTGAATTTAAGTTCAAATTAGAAACTATAAAATTATCTACAATACAAATTAAAACTAACTTGTACGATTGTTTTCCTTTCCTCTTCCTCGACTCCTCTTCAACTCCTTTCTGGGGAAAGGAAAGTTTAAAAAAAATAAGTTATAAAATATTAGTTTTTATTGATTGTTTTCTTCAGAGGAAGAGTTGGGGTAGAGTCGAGGAACATAATGCGTACAAGTTAGTTTTAATTTGTACTGTAGAACCCTAAACTTGCCCCTAAATTCTTAGCATCATTAAAATCTGGACATATCGAGTAAATTTTGATTAAAAAAGACTTAATTCAAAAGATTTTTTTTATTTTAAAACCATCGTCTTAAAAAACAGAGAAAGCAAGTAAAACTTAACTATGTTAAAAATGCTTACGAATTTCCGATTGGGTAATATCTAAGAACTTCTTTTACAAACCAGTCCAAGTATTCTAAATTTTGTACACTATCTGAATTTATTAGATTTTGATCAGATCCGAATGCTGAGATGATTTCACTATGTAATTTAATCTGTTCATATGGATAGGCTGCTAAGACATGACTTGAATAGCTTAGAGCAGTACTAGTTGTCTCATATCCAGCTAGCATAAATAAAACTAAATTAGCCTCGACTTCTTTTGAAGTCAAAGCTTTCTTTATGTCAAAATAATCAAAATCTTTATCGCGATCAAATTCACTTTTGGCATCAATTAACAATTGAATGAAATCTCTTTTTTTCAAAGTTTCGTTTTTTAATCTCGTCGTAACTAGTTCACCCACTTTCATGCGAAGCCAAAAAAAAGGCAAAAGTCGTTTTGAATCAGCAAACTTTGACATTATAGCCATTATTCTTGTCAAGCAATTTAAAATAATTTCTTTAAATTCATGAAAAAATATTCCCAAATATTGAGGAAGGATCATATTTGCCGATAATCTAAAAACCTCTTCACATTTATTAAAATAGTCATTTTCTTTTTCATACTGCATGTTTATGTCAACGCCAAATGCACAATTCCAAATGCTATCCATAGTAAAACGCTTAAAATACTGAGCTATATTTACTTCTGACGTTTCACCATCTTGATTCAAAACATCAATTAATCGATCAGCGCAATTGACTAGAATAGGTCCTAGTTCTCTTAATTTAGATGATGAAAAAGTAGGATTCATGATCATTCTCATTCGTTTCCAACGGCTCTTAGTCGATTGAAAAAGATCGGAATTTGGATCATTGTCTTTTCGACTCAATGGTCCTTTCTAAGCAAAAAACAATTATTTTTTACTTTGAATTTAAAATAAATGAACATTAAATAGATTACTTTTCTAGCTGAGAAATTAGTTGATTGTTTGATAAAGACCTCTTGAATGATGTCTAAGTCACTAGTAACTAAAATAGGCAAATGACCTTCGAAATATCCATAAGTCTTGCCATAAATCTCAGTCCATTTTTTCAACTTTTCTGAATAATTTTTATCCTTACTCAACTCTCTGAAGTTTCCATAAAAAAATTCAAAATCAGGGTTTTTAATTCCTCTCTTTTTAAAGAATCGATATGAATACCATATTTTCCTAAAAAAAATAATAAATTAGATCAAAAATATATAAGAGTCAGATCTCTCACAGTTTACCCAAGATAAATGAGACTTAGTGACGTTAATGTAAAGGCAGTTCCTTTTAGTATTAAAATAGGGTCAATTTGAAAATCCTTAAGGCTTTTTAAAAAATTTAAAAAATGTTCAGATGAAAGATTTTTTAAATCGAACGACATTTTTGAAATTTTTTCAAAAATATGCATAAATTAATTATTTTATTATTTTTTTCATTAATAACTACATTAGTTTTTTTTATTCAAACCTTTTTCTCAATTAAAAGAATGCTAGGTTAAATTATATATTGCGATTTTTTATTACCAAAACTTTTTTTATTTATAAATGTAAATAAAAGTATACATGTTAATATAAATATAGTATAGTAATTTACGTAAAACTACATAAATTTACCTTAAATCCACGTTTCATAGCACTCCTGTAATTTGTTACAAAATTTTTTTTTGGATAAACATTTTTTTATTTAAAAAAATTTGCTTAAATATCTGAAATGGTTTCAATAAAAAGCACAAAATTTAGTTCTTAGTGAAAATTAGCTAATCTTATCATATTCCGTAATTGAAAAAAAAATGGTTGAAAATATATTAAAAGTTTTTTTAAATTGATCAGCTAGAACAGATAAACAAACTCTATTTAAATAATATTTTACATATTTTCATACCAAACTGCATCACAAAAATTTTTGAATATTGTAGCAACACTATTCAACAATTTTTGTGTCGAATAAGTACTTGATTTGCAGAATGATTTTGGCGGTCAAAAAAATTACAAAAAAGAAAACTGACCAAAAACATACCAATTTTTGATTTATGAAATAGATTTTAAAAATTTGAAGCTTTTTGAAGAAAATTCAATCATTTTTAATGAAATTATTTGTTTTTAAATTTTATTCAGTTTCAATTAAATTTAATTTTTGTTTCAATCATTAATAATTTTTGTGCAAACTAAGTCGAAATATTTACGATAAGCTGGCTTATCCAAGTCCACTTATCTCTAAGTTGACTAATATAAGTTAAACTAATAGATAAGAGAAAATAAAATTTTTAATTTTGTGATTTAAAAAATTTATTAAATAAAATAGAAGTCTTTCGTTTTAAGAACTTCTTTAGTAACCAACTAACGTATTTTTTTTCCGATCCACACCGATAATATTTTAACAATTATTTGACTTAATTGAATGGTATGAATATGATTCGATATGGTTAATAGAGTATTCGAGAGGTTTCTTCAACACACTTTTAAGAGAACGAAACTCACAATTTGACACTTCCTTTTAGTATTAAAAATTACAAAAAACTCTAAATTTATAATCGATACATAAATTTTTCTATTTCTAAAAAGTTCTATAGATCAGGTTATTCTTTTATCTTACTTCAAAAATAAAAAAAATTTTTTCTTTTAACTAATTATTCAGAGTCTTAGTTGATGACAAGTAATTCAAAAATTAGAAAATTTTATTTTTGTTAAAGTAGTTAAGTAGGATAATGTGATCCATTCTATTTCTAACTGATTTAATAATTATTTTTTTTTATCTAATCATTCTAAAATTAAAAACCAATTTATAAAATAAAACTTTTTTGAGAATTCTTGTTTTTCTTGTTATCTTAGAACAAAATGAAAATTCTATTATTGAAATTTTTAATATTTCTAAAACTTACTTTATCCAAAAGTGATAATTGTCTGGTTAAACTGAACTCTATTTCAGAAAACGGTCATTTTTGGCAATTATGCTCATCAAGTCTAAATTTAGATGAAGCAAAAAAAGTCTGTTTAGAAAATTTCATGAAATTAGAAGTTTTTAATGATTCAGTTTTAAATGATTTATTCAAAGATTTTAAATCGATTCAACAGACTCATTTACAGACTAAAGAAATAGGCGAAGTTTATAATCAGTCTTTGGAGTTTGAGCTCAAACAACAATTTTGTTACTTAGATCATTTAGAGAATGACTTGATTACCAATATACATTCTTTAAATAAAAGACAATTTGCTTATATTGAGAATTTGATTAGAAACACAACTGACCAAAATTTAAAAATTAAATTAGAAGCATATATGAATCGATTAACAGATGAGAGTAAATTTTATACAAGTGAAATAAGAACAAAAATAGAAGAGAGTAAAAAACAAGCCGAAACAAGTCTAAGGAATATTATAAGGGGAGTTAATTCTGATAAGATAAATTATATTAACATGATCCAATATTCAGAAGATTCTCAAGTAGATCAGTATATTATGAACTATAGACGAGTTTTGTCCAATCGATTGGGTGATTTTAAAAATGAGGTTCTTGATATTCGCAATAAAATTCTTGATACACATAATTTGTTGAGAGCTCAGGTGCAAAGATGCCAAAACAACGACCTAGCTGTTCAATCTGGTCTAAGTGGATCAATACATGAGCCTATAAAAGGCCTTTGCAATGATTATTTGTTCAATGGTATTGGTCTTTCAAATAGAACTTACGATTTAATTGAAATCGAAAGATCTAGAATGGATATTATTTTGAGAAAATCAGTTAATGGTTTATCAAAAATATTCAATATGTAAGATATTTCCATAAAATTTATAAATTATCATTTGGACTCACTAGTTAACAAATTATTTTCGAATCTTTTAAAGCTTCAACTTTATAGAAATTTATGAGGAAATTGTTTTATCACAACATAAATTTTTTTAAACATATTGGTATATTAATTAAACAATATAGTTTTATAACCGAAGAATTTACTTAAAATTGCAAAAGTAGTTTATCACTATAAAAAAATAGATATTAACTGGGCTAATTTTTTATTTTATATCTTGGAGTATCTAAATTATCAAATTTATGCTCTCATTTTTTTTATTTTAAACTAGGACAGACTAAAATTCCCTAAATAACTTTTAGAAAAATTCTTCATTTTGAACAGATTTTAGAAAAAGAATCGTAAACTTTTTTATGTTTTAAAAATAAATATTGATGTATCAAGGCTAGGGAGCAAAAATTTAGAAAAGATAGTTTCCTAAAGAAAACAAATAAGAAAAATGACGGGATTTGGTTCTGTACATTAAATTTCTTCTTTTCAATTCATGCAAATTGCTGTAACTTTTGAATGGTAAGTGATAGAACCTTTTTCAATAGCGTGCACATTTTGAATAGTTACAGAGTTTTGCAGACCTATATTTTTGGGCGTAGCAAAATTGTTTCACATTGTAGCAATTTACAGAATAATTTTATCACTTATTATTCAAAAGTTATTCCAATTTGCATGAATTGAAATTAACTGTGTAGACCCCGGAATTTTTTGAATGTTTTTATTTTACTTTTTACTTATTAACTTGAGACTGTAATTAAACAATAATTAAATAAACAATAGATATTTTATTTTTAAGAAATATAAACTCAGCTTTTGAAACCTGGCTCGATTCAGATATTTTAAGTGTTGACAGTAATCAAAATTATCTGAGTATTTTACCAAGTTCTTCGGATAAAAAATCAAATTATTTATGTAAGTCTTGAAAAACTCAAAAATTTTATTTCTTAACTTAAAAGATTAAATTATTTGATTTTTTATCAAGGTTTTGTATCAAATAGCGAATGTAAATTGTCAAGTCAAACAACAGAGGAACCCATTTATACGGAAGATCCCATTTATACGGAGGAGCCCATTTATACGGAGGAGCCTTTTTATACAGAGGAACCTATTAATAAAGCAAAATTGATAGAATTAAATACAATTCATTTTTTAATATTTTCAATTTTTTTAGTTTGTTTAAACTGAGTTAATTTAATGCCGTGTATCTTGAGGCGGCAATATCTATTAACGTACTTAGATTCTGATAATTAATTTCAAACTCGTTAATTATTAATACAGCAAATGAAATTAGAAATAAAAATTAAAAAAATAATAATATTTTTGAATTTTGTTTTCTATTTCAGTCATTAATCTGAACTATTTGCGTGTAAACGAATCTTATTATAAGTTAAATTTTAAATATTATATTGCTCGCTGAAGAAATCCGGCTTTCTAAAGCGAGCAACTTCATTTTACAAAATATGCAACATAAAATTAAAAATCTGCAGTCGAAAAATGCAAAAAATATTTATGCGTTTTAATGCCTAAAAATATGCTATAAAATTTGGCGAATTTTATTTAAATTTCGTAAATTTTAATTAGAACTCAAAAAAAAAGAACAAATCGTACTTTATTCCCTTATTTTCTTGTCTAAAAACACATGAGATAATACTTGTTGTTACATATAAGGTGCATGCGAACGAAAAGAACTATCAATACTAAAACTTAACTTTTTAGCATGAAGAGGTACATACTAAAATTCTTGTGGAAATGCTGAGTTACTAAGTAAGTATCATTTATTTCAAGAGTCCAATTAACCAAAGAAAACAATTTCAGATTGGCAGGCCTTTTTTCAAATTAGAAATCTTGATTTAAAATAAAATTTTTATATAAAAATTAGGGGACTCCCTTTAAAAAATACACCACTAATTTTCTTAAAAACAAACATTCGGGTGTATTTCTCAATTCTTACTAATTTTTTTTTTTTAAATGAACTTTTAACATAATCAGGGCCTGCTCTTTCATTATATAAAGTCTCTTCTTTCCCAAGAAATATGCTTTCCATAGGTTTTTACAAGCATTACCTAAAAAGGATAATACACCCTGTATACACTTTTGATTCATAACGATACACCCAAAAACACTTTTCAAATTCTGGTAGAGAATTTTAAATTGTACAAATCCATCATATTTTCAGCTCCCATGGAGTATGACATTTAGAAAAAATTCGAGTTTTTCCCAAATATTTCGGTGCTAATCTTACACCCTGGATATTTTTGTTAAAAAAATTTTCAAATATTAAAAAAATACGATTTTTTGGGTTTTCTGAGGTCAAATAGCACGAATTTGAGTTCGGTTTTTTAAAAAAAAACTTCAAATTGCATACTGAAAGTGTCGAAATAGTCAAATTTGATTTTTGAAGGGTAATCTTTTTATAGACAAAAACTTAAAACTAGTTTATATCGAAAAATTTAATCTTGAACCGTAAGGTGTATATGGAGTCGAGTATTGATCGGCCTTTATATTGAAATTACTTGCTGTTCGCCCTAAGTCGTATTTAGGTGTCACAAGCTGTTTTGTTTGTAGGTCTGAGAATAGAGAAGCTTTTGGGTTTGGCTGTTGAGGACTCAGTTGAGTTTCATCAAGTTTAAATTGAACTTGTTGACTCTTTTTTGGTCGTACTGTTTCGTTTCCTTGAAGCGTATTATCAAAATTGTTTGTATCATAGGACAATTGGTGTGCGTTTTTGTTCATTTCATAGGAACGTCTTTCATTTTCAAGAACCGTTTTTAAACCTTCCTTTTCCTCAGTTAACGATTTATTTGCAATTTCTAATCTGTCGATGTAATCGGTTGAATCGTCTGTGTAATCTTTTTGACGATTTTTATCTTCGGCTTCTTTATGAATATTACCTTTCTCTTCGTCGTGACTTTCCATAGTTGTTTTAATAAAATATTTTAACTCTTCTACAGTCTTAAATTCAGTCTCGATACTATTCCGTATCTTGGATATGGCGTCCTTTGATACTTTATAAGATTTTTCAAGGAGATTTGCCTTTTTTCTCCCCATTTCAGTTTCTTAATTTTATCTCTAGTCGTATTATCGAAAAGAATATAAAATTTTCCAAAATGTAGAAAAGTCAGTTGGGCCCCCTATTTTTAGGTCCGTTTGAAATCTTTTCCTATGTATTTAATGGTCGGTTTTAGGTAAGTTTGAGACTGTTTGAAGTAGGTTTGAGGATTTTTCACAAAAATATGAAAGAGAAGGTTGGGCCCCCTATTTTTAGGTCCGTTTGAAATCTTTTCCTATGTATTTAATGGTCGGTTTGAGGTAAGTTTGAGGCTGTTTGAATAATCTGATTTCTATAATCCGATTGCCCGTTTCATTGTAATTTTTTTATATCGAAGTATTTTTCAGGGTTGTTAGACCGGGGTCGACGGCCTATCCAAAAAACGGCCGTCGACGTCGGTTAACATCACACGGAAGTGAGTCAATAAACTTTTTATTTATTCCCTTTCGCGTTTCCCATTTCCAAGATATTTTTTTTTAAAGAGCTGCTTTCTGTTACTTGGCCGTTTCTGTGACCTGTGGGTTGTCTGTTTCCTTTTATTAAATTTTTAATACAAAAGTTTTTATCAGGGTTGTTTAACTTACGTCGACGGCCCATCCAAATTACGGCCGTCGAAGTGGGTTAAACAACCCACCCTCCTGAGTCAAATGTCCAAAATTCTTTGTCTTACGCGTTTACCATTCGCTAAATTGGAAATGATTAGTTGGTTGCAAATCTAACTCAAACTGACCTCAAACCTACCCTAAAATACATGTAAAAGGATTGCAAACGGGTCAAAAATACCTAAAAGTAGGGGGTCCTCCCTTTTCTCTTTCCTTAATAATTTAATCAAATTTCTTTTATTCTCAAGTCAAAAATTGGCTTCAATCCCAGCTCGGATTAGAGGCCTGTGATTGACGATATTTCCAACTAATTCAAAAATTGATGTTTCCTTATGAGCAGTGGCGTAGCTACATTGTGGCGAAAGTGGCGGTCCCCATATCTATTTTAAATATACTGTGGCGGCGCCACAGTAAAAAAATTTCACAAAAAAGTTTTATTAAATTAATTGGCGGCTAACTTTTCTCTTAAAAATAAAAAAGAGAATGTATTTTTCTTTAGAATAATGTTTGAAACAACTCCTTATTTTTTTAATTAAATTCAAAAAAAATTTTCGGTTTAAATCTTTAAAATTTAGTAAAAATGAAACAAATATCATACGTCTTAAATATAAGAAATTACATTAAAAGTTGAAATGGATAAAAAATGGCTCAATTAATTGTTAATTTTTAATTTAATATCAACGATTTTATTTTTCTGAAAACATAAAAATATTCTTCTTCATCATCTAAACTTTTTTTAAGGTCCGAAAATGTAATTAAAAATGCGATGAAAATGGACAAAGTGCCAAAAAAATGGGGAAAGTTCGGAAAAAAATTTAATTTTTTTAGTTGTTTATATATCCGTTCAGTATGTTTTCAATTAACTTTTCTTCTTTTCGTAATTTTCGATAAGAATACCTATTTTATAATCACTTTGATCTGAAATACCTTTAACTTTTTCATTTAATGGTTATATTCCGTTTCTATGCGTTTACGTAAAATTAAATTATTTTACTTTTGACTTAGAAATCACTAAACCAAAACCCCTATAATATCAATAAATTCAAATCTTTAATTCTTCGGTCTTTATGATCATGTATAAAGATCTGTAAATATAAATGATTCTTTTAAACCAATATTTTTAACAAGCATTTTCTATTACAAACTCTCGCTTTTAAAACAAATGGAAATTTGGCAAATACCTTTCGGCTCAAATTCAATTTGTTTCAAAATTTTTATGAAAAAATTAACAAAATTTGAATATTTTAAATCAAAATTCAAGGAAAATGCGAAAAAAATGTGGGTTAACTGAAGTTTGTGATCAATTCGCTCGTTTCGCTCAATTCAAAACCTTAAGACAAAATTTTTCCAATCAAAAACAATTGAGTACATGAATTAAAAATAAATTTAATTTTTAAAATGCATTAAAATTTGAAATTTTTGAATTGAGCGAATTGATCACAAACTTCTGTTCAACAAAAATGCGAAAAATTTGAAAAAATCCGAACCCATTTTTTTGTTATCTCTGCTTATTAAAATCTTATTTAAATGGGTCTATGTACCCCCCCTCCCCCCACCAGGGCCGGCGCTACGGTGGGGCGAACTATGGCGCCGACCCAGTGACAGTATATAGATTTGGCAGGTTTTTAAAAAGATTTAATTTTAATCTATAAAAAAATTTAAAAAACTAAAAAGTTGAATATTTAAGATGTCGTACATTATAATTTAAATTTATAAAAAAATGAGTTCAAATAACAGTTAAGATGGCAAACAATAGAGTTCAATTAAAAATAAATTTAAATTTATTAAATAATAAACACAAGAAAAGGTTTCAATTTGTATACTCCGAAAATAATGAATTATTTTTGTAAAACGTCTTTTAATTTTAAATTTTGATCATTATATTTGATAAATTTTCTTAGTTAAAATTTACTAATAAGCTGCTATTTGAGTATTAATTAAAATCTTATTTTTTTTTAGATTTTTCAATTTTTTAACTGTCATCTATACAATAAATTTTAAAAAAATCTAAGCAACAGTAAACATTTGCAAACAGTTGTATTTTAACAAGGCTTTGTTACTACTCTGTTGTTACTCATATTTTCAAAAACTGACGAAGTTATAAAAATTTAATTTAACTTGAAAGGTGAATTATTTTATAAAAACCGCAGATATTGAAATAATTGACTTACTTGACCCAAGTGCTGGGG
>NTPY01000778.1:221587-233049 GCA_002922825.1 Brachionus calyciflorus | reverse complement strand
TTTTTTCTCATAAATTTTTCTCAGATAATTTTTTCTCAGAAATGATAGATTCCCTTTTAGATAAGTCTAAACTAAAATTTTTTCCATAGTCAGCCATTACCAAATGTTTTAGAATAGGAGAGCATGCTCAGCTTTGACTCAAAATATCAATTTTCAAATTCGACATTACTTAGGAATCTCTTGATAAATCGAAGCAAAAGTTTAATTACTTAGAGACGGCCTACTTTTACTACAGCATTGTGAAAAAATTAGAGAAAATCAAGTTTTATTTTTGAATTTTATTCAAAACAACAAAAGAAACGAATAAAAAAAATTATTTCTCACAAACCAATTAGATATTCAAAAAAAACATGTTTTAATTGATTACCTTTTTTGGCACTCTTTCCAGGATTTCTGGTACAATTTCTTTCAATTCGCCGAGGGATCGTGGCCCTACTTTTGCAAGCTCTCTGTCCAGCCAACTCCATAAGTTTTCAATACAATTTAAATCTGGACTGTTAGCTGGCCACTTTAGACACTCTATTTTTTTATCAGTGAACCATTCCGTTACTATTTTGGCTCTTTGGCAAGGTGCATTATCTTGCTGAAAAATGAAGGGCTAACTGAATGACCATTTCTGGACGCCATAATGGAGCGGATGTCTTAATCTCATCAATTCTCATGCCCGATTATATGATTATTAGGTCTAAAACATTCGTGGACTTAAAGTCGTTGTTAAAAAAGGTTGGAAAATTTAAATTTTAAATTATTGTAAAATGGTGTTATTTATGGTAAAAGAAACAGTCATTTTCACTTTGAAATAAAATTTTTCTTAATTACAAATTTGTTTTTTCAAAAAATTAAATGGGAGTGAAATTCCTACTAATGAGATAATTTAATAAAAATTGCTATTAATTATTTAAATAAACTATTTAAAAAAAGATTAATCATTAAATTTAAGTTTTTTTTAAACACATATATAAGAGTATGATCTTCAATTAGTTATTTTGATTTTCCCAAGCGATGTGATAATTTACCAATCAAACGACACTAATCGGAAAAATTCAAATATATTATTGGTAAAAATAATTTATAGCATCAATAAAGTTATAAAATTATATCATTATTAGGCATTTATAATCCCATTAGATAACTAATTTTAAATATTAATCAAAAAATAGTTGTTCAATATTTTAAAATTAAATAAAACTGAAAACTTCATGTCAAAAAAATACTAAAAATTATATTGTAAAAGAAAAGCAAGCAGCAAAATTTTATATTTCTTTCTGCTTCATTCAATCAAATAAAAAATTTCCTTATCTTATTCTTTTAGTGAATTTATTTCTCATTAAGTTTAAAAATCCATTTTAAAAGTATCTCAAATAATAAATTATTCAAGACTTTGTACCATAGCAACTTAGTTATCATTTAAAAAAAAGTTTTTTTCTATATTAATTTTTGGAATCTTTCTTAAATTAGGCGCACGAAAAATAAACTTGTTGGAAAATAGTCTTCCATAAAGCTAAAAATTAACTATTTGTTAATTTTTCAATTGATTTTGTAATGTTAATTTAGGGAAATTAATCGGTTTTTAAGTATTAATAGTTTTTAAATTTCGAATGAATATATTAATAGGCAAAAAGAGAAAGTCGAAAAAAGCAATTCTTTTAAAATAAAATAATACTTAGTTCAAAAAGCAATTTGATAATCCGATCAAATAAAATCGAAATAATTCTTTGATCATTTTCGAAATTACTTATTAGGTTAAAAAAGATTCAAATTTTACCTTATTAATCATGGGTGTTCTAAAATTAAATATCCACTATTTTTATGTTAAAAATTCTCTTTCAAAAAGCCAAATAGAAGTATATTCTTTGCGTATTTACTCGAAATTAAGAATATACCAGTTCATTAAATAAATGTGATTTTTTGTTCAATCAGCTGATGATTATTTTAACAACAATTATGAATGGTAAATTTTTTTTAATTATTTGTTAAAAAAATTTAAATATCTTTAAAAAGATTATGTCCTTCTGGTTATGACGGAAAGAACTGTGAGCTAAAAGTAATCGATGGATGTCTGCCGAATCCCTGTCAAAATGGAGCTACTTGTCAAAGATTTGTAAATGAAACAGCAACTGAATTTCGGTGTAAATGTTTTAAAGATTATTTTGGAACTTTATGTGATCAGAAGTCTCTTGTTCCCGAAAATTTAATTAAGTTAATTATTCAAAGAATATTTGAAAAGTTGATAAAATTTTTGAGAATTTTTTTTTAAATTTTAAGCTCTACAGATTTAATAAAAATAAAAAATAATTTTAATAGTTCAATAAAAATATGCAAGTAGATTAAAATTTTTGGGTTTCAAAAATTGTCTCTATTATTAATTCAAATTTTAAATTCATTAATTATGCATTTCTACCAAACGCATTGGTAGGTGAAATTAAAATTTAATGTACGATACTATTCTGAAATTAGGCTACATGAGATAAAGTACGCTGATACGCTACAAATTACTATACTGAAATTATAAAATACACCTACGTCAGATAGAAATTTTGTGAATACTCTCTATAAATAGATTATTTTGTTACACGTCATTTACATTTACTTTTTTTCTGAAATCTAAATTTTTTTTAGTGTACAACCCTGGTCATTCAAAACTTCAAAAAATGAAGGTTCATGAAGGTTCACGAAGGTTTATGAACGTTCAGAGGGTTCTGTAGGTCCTCTTTTTCTGAATTTCAAAATAGAAATGTTAATTTTTTGATTTTCATTGGAATAAATCAGAAATTTTACATGACCGAAAGAAAGAAAATTAAAAGCACAAATGCGGAAATAAAATACGCGTTTTTCTTCCAACTAAAAATGTATTTTTTGGAATAAACGAAAAAAACTATTACGGCTTTGGCGTATTTTAAATGAATTACTTTATTAAAATTTTAGTAAAAGACGTAATTTAATTTAGTAATTATTTAGTAATATTTAAAAACGTAGTTTTTTTAGTAATTTAATTTAGTAACTGACTAATAAATAAAACCAAAAATTAACATACATTTCATTAAGTTTTATCAAAAATTTAGACCGGGGAAAATTGCACTCGACACGGAAGAAAAACGGTAAAAACAAATTAAACTAAAAAGAAATAATTTATTCCAAGAGAAATTTTCATTGGAATTTCTTTGAAAAACATTTTTTAATTAAAAGAAAATTTTTGAAAGAATTTAAAGAAATTTGAAAATATTTGAAGAAATTTGAACCTTCAGAACCCTCTGAACGTTCATAAACCTTCGTGAACTTTATTTTTGGAAGTTTTGAATGACCATGGTTGTATATGCCACAAACTAACTTGTTAATTATAAAGGAATCTTGTTCTTTTAATATTGAGATAATAGGCAGTATTAATTCCTTTTACTTTAAATGGAACATTAATGTCGAAATGTTGCAGTCCGTTGACAAGTTGCCATGCTTTATCTTTTAAAGTATATCCATTTTTTAAATTGGTTGAAAATAAACCGTTTAACTAAAAAATTGTCAAAAAACGATTTCCTGATTTTTTTACAAGTAATCTAATAATGGTAAAAACGATTTCAAATAATGATCCTTATTCAAATTTATAAAGTGGTTCAACCACTGTGGTTCCATTACGATTAAAATACTCTAATTCGTACTCAGGTTTTTTTGAATAAATTTGTATGAGTTAATCATATGAAAATATTCTTAATTTTAATAAATTTTGTTTGCAAAAAATGTTTCTTCGAGATTATTCTAGAAATTAAATGGACGGGGGTTCAATTAAGTGTTATTTAAAAGCTTGAATATAATTGGTTATTTATTTATTGCACAAAATAGAGATTTTGTTATATTTAAAGATAGACGCTTTTATTTAGCTTTGCCGAGTAAGAGTCAAAAAAAAACCTTGAATTTATCTACTCAGCGAAAAACCCTTCAAAATTGAAAAAGCTACTTTTTTTCCAAAATAAATTATTTGTTTGAAAATAATAATTAAAAAATAAATTATCTTTCAACTAAAAGTTAGTTTTGAAGTAAACGCTCGAAATTAACTGGAAACAACTTCAATCGTGGATCCAAGTAATTGACTCTTGATTCTGTTTCATAAGTTTCTCGTCTTGGTTGAACTGCTATTTCTGGTTGATAACCTGGAAAAGCAACCACTCTATGAACTTTTGAATATTTTAAGGAAATTTAATTATTGAGTCTTCATTTTGAAAAAAATTACCAGGAAGACAAGCAGCTTTATCTTGTAAAATATTTGGAGTAAATTGAGCACTATTTTTGTTCAATTCCGAATATGTAGTTTCATAAGCATGGCTGACATTCTTTTGTTTTAAAATAAGTTAACAATAAAAAATTTGAAAATTTAATTTAAGATGACCAACAAGATTCAAAGGTTTTTGTTGTTTTAGATAGTCTTTGTCAAATCTGTCTTCAATCCAATTATTTTCTAAAACATCGCATTTAAATCTGTTTATACCAGTTCTATTTTTGTCAGGATTGTTTAAATTTTGATACATAATAAAGACGAAATGATTTCCACAACAAAAAAAAATAAAAAGTAACAATTGATTTTTTTTTCGAAAATTATAAAACTTAACTTTGATTTTTTCTTAAATAAAAATTAATATTTTTAAAAATGTTTCCATGGTTGTTTCGTTTTTCTTTGAATCAATTAAAGTTATGTAAAGCAGAAAGCAGCAGTTAAGAGAAATTTACACTCTTTCTTTTTTCGAAAGCCAAGAATTTTTCTGTTAAACTTAATATTTTAAATTAAACGCTAAACATTCATTTAATTTTATTTAAAAAATTTAAAATATAAAAATAACAAAAAATAATTAAATACAAGTTGAAATTTGAGTTTTGGCCGTGCCACAAATAAGTGATTTTGTTTGTTCTTGGCTTTCAGATGATGATTTAATTTCAAATGGTTCTTGAACATTATCGATATTTTTAAATGTTTCCATTTCATTTTTTGGTTCTTTAGTCATACAGTTTATGGCCTTGCTAATAATGTGACGAAACCCTTCTCGAAAATTTTTAGACATAAAAGTGTAAACTACCGGATTAACACAACTGTTTATATAAGACATAGCGTAAAAGACCAATCTTGCGTACCACAAATATCCATGATTTACATTTGGGAGAACATCAAAAGAAACTAAGAGATGGTTTATTGTAATCGGTGACCAACTTATAAAAAATATTGCTACAATACATATTAACATTTTTATAATTTGTTTGCGTGTTGTTTCATCATCAGATCGAATTGATACCGGTCGTATTATTTTCTTACCTATCTCTTTTAGTGATCCATCTTTATCGATTTCATTTTCTGGTCTTAAAAATAAAAAAATTCATTTATTAAAATAAACCTCTTTTAGTATGAATCCAAAAAAAAAAATTAAAAAATAGGAAATGATTGAAATTTTAATTTTTATAAACTTACTTGATAAATTGAAAACTAACGTTCTCGGTTAATTTTCTTCTGGAATCAGGCATTTTCCACAATTTAACACAAATTTTTGTATAAGTAAATAGCATTATAAAAAATGGTATAAATAAAATAATAGTTGATCTATAAATTTCAAATATTTTCCAATTTAGAGAGGACCATTTTCTAACACAAATATAAACTTGATTGTGAAGACCGACTTTCTCTGCTCGTTTGCCAAATACAACTGGTATAGCAGCCAGAATTGATAATAGCCAAATAGAAAATATGATTATTTTAGTACGTTTGCGAGTACATGTGTATTTGGCTCTGAGTGGGTGTAGAATAGCCAAATAGCGTTCTAAACTCATCATAGTCAAATTAATCACGGAACATATGGCTGTAAATGTTTGCATGTAATTGTATACTTTGCACATGATAGGACCAAAAAGCCATTCATTTGTAAAAAATTCTGTTATCTATTTTTAAAAAGTCATTAAAACTTTTTTAAGAAGAAAAAAGGAAAAAGAAGTTTTTGAAGAAAAAATAAATTTTAAAACTTTGCATCTCGATTATCAAGTTCTTCTTCTTGAACGTTCCTTAATAAGCAATTCTTTTATAAACTCAAGTTTCGACTAGACAACTGAGAAGGCTTTGTACATTAAATTTAAATTCGTTATAATAATTCATTCAAATTCAAATAACTTTTTAACGGACAGTTCTTATTCCGTAAATTGCTACAAAGTGTAACAATTTTGCTATAGGGTGAAAAGTTTGCATAAATTAGTTAAAGTTTACAGCAGTTTGAATAAATTGAAAGACGAGTTAAATTTTAACCTTATTTTAAATTTTGTTGATTGATTTTCTTATTTTAATTTTAAATTATTACACAGTGGCGTTTCGCAAATTTACCAAAACTAACGGAAAAATTGTGTAAAAATCAATGTGACATTGGAAAAATAACTTTCGAATGTATTGAATTATTTAGAATATTTGGCTTAGAACGCTCATTTAAGTTCATCTTATTTCTAAAAAAATTAAATGACTCCCGTGTCGCTGTCCCTGGACTTCCAAAATAAGTTGTGGCCGTCTGCCGGGGAAAAAAAAATTTTTTCACATACATAGAGACTTTTATATGAAATTATCTAATTTATCTATTTAATACTTGTTTCTATTTTTTTTTAATATTTTCTTCCGGGATAAACTTTTTTTTGGGAAAAAAAAATAATAATGTAATGGTAATGCCACTTTTTCGAGGAAAGTGTTGTATACTTTATTTAATTTTTTTTTTGTCTATTTTTTTAATTTGATCAGAGTTAAAGAACTAAAGCCCCTTTTAAAGGATCCAATATAATTTAAATTAAATAAGGTAAAAAATAATAAAAAGTACTTTTCGAGGCAATTTTTTATGGATTTTTTTTAATCATACAGTGGTTGTAATATAAATTTAACGTCAACCATCAACCGTAACTTTGGACCGTAAACTTAACCATAGCTCAAACATCTTAAAATTGAAAATTAAGTCTAACGGTCTAAAGTTACGGTTGGCGTTACATTTATATTACAACCTCCGTAATAATGTAAAAAGTATACCGTAATTCATCGATAGTTAAACCGTGGTACTAATCTGAGTTTTTTCAGATTTGTAACCAGTGTTTTTATTGGTGATATGAACTTATAGGCCCGAAAGCTTCAAAAAAATGGATTACTGTAATAGAAATTAAAAAAGTTTTCTATGTTTTTCACTGTCAATAGATGACAAAAAGTACCCTATCAATTTGATTTCTTGCTATAGGAAATATGTATTGTAAATATAGTAGGTGAAAATATGGCAGTGAATCATTAAACCTCAATATCTAATTAATTTTCTTTAAATTTTCGAAGAGCGATACGATCTCTCGAAAATTCTCGCTAAAAACTTAAAATTTAAGGTTCCCTAATAAATTTTTTTGTTGTAAATCCACTCCTATACCAATCTTAAATTTGAAAATAAATCTATAATCAATTTTAAAAATTTAAAACCAACTTCATTTTATTTGAAATTTTTGTTTCGATGAGATGTTAAGAATTACCGAAATTTCTCAACTCCATCGTGGATTACACTGCAGTATAACGACTTATATGTTTTATGAAAAAAATTGTTTTGAAACAAAACCGTACAAAACAGAAAGGATATGAATATTTAAAAGAATGTTTTATCAAAAATTAAGTAAAAGAAATCAATACGAAGAATTTATTTTACCACTGTATCAACGCTATTAAAACTTTAAAAGGAAGTTATTAAGGTAAATTTATTTAATTAAATGCCCTATTCTCAGATGCTTGAAGATTTATTGCTCTTTTTTGAGTAAGACAAGCTAAAGAGAGAAGATTTAATTATATTTATTGTATAGGTTTTCTTGTGAAATTTATTTTTCTTAAAAAAATGTGTTTATAATTTACTTTGAAAGGAACGCATATGATGATTAGCAAAAGATCAGCTGTAGCAAGACTAAGTAAAAACAAATTAGTGATACTTTGTAATTTTTTAAGATATAAAATTGAAAAAATGACGAGAATATTTCCGAAAAAGCCAAGTAAAAAAGTTATTGAATAAACAATGACAGCTGGTGTGAATTTAACAAACCATGGTGTATTCAAGCCTTCATTTAACAACTCATTCAATTCACCATAATCGCCAAAATCGCTTGTAATTATTGACGTATTATTTGACTTCATGATCGAATTGCATGAATTTTACCAATAAAAATAATTGTTAGCAAATAAAAAATAAATAAAAAAAAAAATTTTTTTTATTGATTTTTATTAATTGAATAATTTCTATCTAAGATAAACATTTTAAACAATTTAAAAACATTGCTCAATGCTCACACAACAACAAAAAAATGAATTATTTGTAGAAAAAAAAAGCATTCAGCGCCAAATATCTTCAAGTAAAAAACTTTTTTAAATTAAAAAAAGTAATTTTATTTTTTTTATCTCGAACGGAAGAATATTTTAAGGAAAAAGAGAATTTCTTCTAAATTAATCCTTATATGTTTATTTTTGGGTGCATGATCAAATAATATTTGTTAGTTTTTTTTCTCTCTTATTTTAAATGTCAAAAGCTTGTTACTGCTTCTTCTTCTCCTCTTTCAATTACCTAAAATATCGCTTTGAGCAGAAAATGATTGATTTTAGTTTACTATTAAAAAAGAATTCAACTTTTTCTTATAATAAATCATTATTATTATATAAAAAAATATATAAATAAAAAAATTTAATACTTTTTTAAAATAAATGAGCAAATTGTTTTATCCAATTTTTCACTCATAAATGCCTTTAAATCAATGCAAAACAAATTAATTTAACCTGTTTGTGATCAATCAATTGAATTTTATTCTTAAATAGAAAAAAAAATTCTAAGTGGAAAATTTGAAGCTCAAACTAAACTTAATTTCTTTTTTTAAATTTTAAATTAATTTTATTTGAAATATTAATCCTTTATTATTTGTTCAATAGATGAGTATTGAATATGGCATAAGATGGATAATATTCTGATACAATTAAGGTTTATTCGGTTTAATTATTTTATTTTTTACTGACTAATTTACAATCCTAATTTTACTAATATAATATCCAACTAATAACATTGGGTGTATGAAATATAGCAGAATTTAATGGAAATATTTTTCTTTTATTTTATTAGTCATAATTCTACTTGCTAGTGTCCAAAGAGAATACAAATGTTGAAAAAATTCAATATAAAAATTATGCGAAGATTTGAGAGAATAGAAAAGAAGTTTAGTTTAAAATCTTGTTTTCATTTTTAATAAAACTCTTTGAGTTTGCTCATTATCTGGTTTTTCATCTGGCACGTTTTCTTAAAAAAGGAGTATTTATAGGGTATGAAAAAATTAAAACCACAATTTGAAACATGTTTAGCGATATAGTAACGAAAGATAAACTTTTGGTCAAATTGCTGAAAAAAAATTTCTTTCATTACATTTTTTTTTAGTTTTAAATTGCTCTAAAAATTGTTGGTTGACTTGCTGGGAATATTCTTGATCACCTAATTGTATCTAATGTTAGTTAAGCTATTCTTATATTATTGGTCTATTTTGAAGTAAGAAAAAATCAAATGTAGTTATTGACAAGAACTGACAAAAGTTTTTATTTGCCTTGTCGAGCTAAATATTTTTTTAGTTGAAATTTTTTTTATCTCAAACTATTAATAGTCGTTTCAATCTTATTTAAAAAAATATTTGATTTTTTTTTCATGATAAAATAGTTTAATCTTTAACAAATAATAGTTTAAAATGATACGCAATAGTTTCTTATAACTGTAAATCAGCATCAAATTACTGTTTATAAAAATTATACTGCAAAAAAATTTTTTAAATAAAACCTAAGGATAAGTTAGAATAAATTTTCTAAACTTTAATGTCAACATTTCATGTTTATTGCCTTTCTGTTTTATCTAATCCAGAAATTAAGCATGTCATTATATTCAAACTATAATGTAAATGACAAATCTTAGGCAAATTATTTTTTGAAAATTTAATTATTCAAAAGATTTACCTTTTATTTAAATAATTGTCTCATAAAATTAAATTGTCCTTCGTATATTTTATTTTAGAAAATATACAAGAATTATCTTTATTCCACTGAATTCATTAAAAAATAAAAATCTCTTTTGAAAATTTTATTTTGATTACCCAATATATTACGCATATAAATAAGGAAATACCTTGTTCAAGTGAAAAATGAAATAATTATTTATTTTGTTCAAATACTAATTAAATGTAATATTTTCTTAGATTTTTTAAGGATTGTTTCCTTGACTCAAGAGGGTGAATGTATATTTAATGAAAATAAAATCTAATTCAATCATATAATAGGGTAATTATACAAAACCAAAAAAAATATGTTAGACATATGAAGTGATCCCTAGATGTTAAATCATTTAAAAAAATACCCAAACTCGGTTTTTGAAGTGATGATTTTTGAAATTTTTTGAAAAAACTAATTAAAATAGAGATTCAAATTTATTTGAATATTTAAATATTGAATATGGTGTTTCTTTTTTTTTCGAAAGCTTTTCGGATCACTATATCATATCTACTTTAGCTTTATTTTTCATTTACTTGAGCATGAATTTTAAAAAATCATAAAATTTCGAATCTTGAGTTTTAATTAGATCCTTCCTCCTTTTTTTGACGTTTATTTGCTCCTCTTAATTTCTTAATTTCCTCAAATTAATTATCTTTTTACTCTTGAATTTGCCTTATTAAAAAGATATTCTTTTGCGATTTTTGCGTGGTTTTATGGATAAAATTTTAAGAAATAAGTTTTAGATGCTTTTAAAAGTCGAAAAGATTAGAAAAAGCAAAAATAAAGTTTCATACATTTCTTTAACGAAACATGTTTCAATAAACAAGGATTATTCTGGGTAAGAAATATCTAATAATTTAGAAAAGCAGTGTTGATTTTTGTAATTAAAAAAAATGTAATTTTTTTAATCAAGATTAACAAAAATAGAGATAAGAAAAGGGTGCAATTTTTAAAGTTTCCTTAAAATAAAAATGAAATCTAAAACCTAATTGAATTAAAATTTAATTTTTAATTCACAATATTAACTTAAGATTTTGAATTGCGTATTTTAAAATATTTCCAAATTTGATTTTCATTAACAATAATAAAAAGATCTGGCTTTTATGTTTCGAGACATTTATTTCTTGGATAGAAAATTTTTACTACAGAAAAAATCAGCAAGTTCTGTTTTAAGCTGCTTTTGTTTTGTTTCTTTTTATTTTAGATACTTGTATCTAAATATTTAAAAATACAGCGATTATTTTTTTAAATGGAGCCAATCGTTTAACATGGTGTTAAAAAGTTAGCTAACTATAAAGAAAAAAAAAATTCCCACGCCAATTTATTCGACGGTAAAACGTAACAAGAATTAAATTTTTTCGCGTCTTTTTAAATGTCATTGTTTTCTTACCTTAAAAAGCAAGATAATTAACCGATTTTTTTTCCTTTTTATTAAAAGTGC
>NTPY01000778.1:180409-204602 GCA_002922825.1 Brachionus calyciflorus | reverse complement strand
CGAGAGATTTGGAAGTCATTGACAATTATCTAAATATAGATAGAATTAAGTCGATTAGCCTTCGCCTAAAAGCTCTCGACATACAAAAATTAAATTTATTAATTAAAAAGTTTACATCTCTTGAAGATTTAAATTTAATTAATGATTTAAATTTTATAAAAAAAATGAATTAACTTATGAAGAATTAGAATATTTGAAAAATACTAATAATTTAAATGTCAATTTGACTCTAGATGCAGTTAAATTTATAGATTTAGACCAGTTTAAACAAATTCTTAGTTTAAAAGAATTAAAAATTCACGAATCTAACCTGAGAGATAAATTTTTTTTTAACGGATTCGATAATTTGAAATACCTAAGTCTAAATTGGAATAATTTAGAAAATGTACTCAAGACTCAACTTGATGGTTTAGAGAATTTAATCGCTCTTGATTTAGGTGGAAATGAAATTAAAACAATTGATGAGAATATTTTTGAAGCATTACCAAAGCTAGAATATTTAAATCTAAGACATAATTATCTTAAAAAAATTAATTTAACTTATTTAAATGATTTAAAAAATTTGGAATTTTTGTCGCTTATAAATGGTTACTATGACAGTAATGATGAGTTTTATTTAGATATTGAAAGTTTGGAATTGCCAAAATTAAAATATCTTGCAATTAGAGCTGACAAAATCCCTGTTCTAAAAAATTTAAGTCTTGAATTTTTAGAAGTTAAAGGTCTTAAAGAATTGGGCCTTGAAAACTTAACACATCATGAACAATTAAAAGGGCTTCGGCTTGTTTTTAATTATGAAACTAGCACAATGCCAGTAATTGATCCAAACGTATTCAAATCATTAGAAAATTTAGTTTATTTGACTTTTCGCTTCGACTATCTGTATGATGCTAAATTAGTCTTAGAAAATGAAGAGTTTTACAAGAGTTTAATTAAAAGAGGTAATAGTAATTTTTATCATAACTATGATGAATTTTCATATCAATATTGTTTGTTTATGTTCACTGTAAGTTTTTTTTTTAATTTTTAAAATCAGTTTAAGATTTTTAATTTTTTTTTGAAAAGGTGTCAATTTTTGAGTCTATTAGTGATTTTATTAAACAAGAGCTCAATTTTTCTAAACATGTAAAAACAGCTGCTATAGACTATCATAATTTTTTTTACAAAAATTTCTTCAATATTTAAGTTGCTTAGTAAATAAAAATATTTTGCCAATTTTAGTTTTTTTGAACCTAAAGACCTATTATCTTATATCGGCTGTTGTCACAATAATAAAGTAGATTATACAAATTTCTAGATGGAAAAAATTACGCAATACTTTGTCAAAGGCCTGGTGATTCTATTTCCTAAATAAATAGTTTTTCATAATTTTAAATTTTAAATTGTCATTTAATTTTTTTTTTCCCAATCGATCGATATATCAGTTTGTTAAAACTTCGTTGTTGTTTCTTACTAATTGTATAGATAAACTTTTTGAGTACCTTTTAATCGAATTTCACAGAGAGCCCGACTAGCTCAGTTGGTTAGAGCGTCGTGCTAATAACGCGAAGGTCGTGAGTTCGATCCTCCCGTTGGGCAATTTTTTTTCTATAATATAAGTTCGGGAAGGAGAATATTTTTTAAAATTGTTATTAATTTTTTTTTCAATTCTGGAATTTCGATAGCTTTGCAGAATCATCTCCTCTCGTAAATAATTCAATAATTCGAAAAAGTAATGTATAAACCATACCATTATTAAATTCTATTCAATTTTCTTAAATATATAGATTTATAAAAGTTGATGTGAACGATAAACTGGTTCAAAGTTCCTTCTAATAAAAAAAACAAAAAACTGAAGGATCTGAAGGAACACAAACAAATAAATTAAAAAAAGACAGATTTTTTTATGTTTTGGTGCTTCTAATGCTAAATGAATTATTTAATTTAAATAAAGATTCATCCTCCCTTTAAAAAGTATATATTCATCTCATAATTCATCTCACCATTTTTAACTTGATGACGCCGCCGCTGAATCAAAACAGATAATCAATTTTGGGAAAATATTTTGAGGTACTTAAATACATTTTTATTTTTGTTAGATCATGAAAAATACGAAAAACAAGACGAAGCAATTTAATTTAAAAAAAAGAAGCTTTATCTATTCATTTAAAAAAGCGTATAAAACATTGAGAAAAAAAAATCTTAAATTTTACAAAATTAAAAAATATATTAAAATCTTTTAAATTTAATTATATCTAATTTTTCATTTAGAAATTGTATTAAGTTAACTAAATTATTTAAAGTAATCAAGCTATAATCATTTAAATTGCATAAATGTAAAATAAAGTTATTAATTAGTTTCATTTTGACTAAAGTTTCACATTTATCCTCAATAAACATTACACAACCTGTATAAATTTGTGAATCAGCTACAAAATTATTATGTAAACAATGCAAATTCCACAGTTTCATCAATTCTTTTTCACCTTCATTCACGTCACCGAAATCATTGATAAATAAACTAGTCAACTCTTTTAGCCATTCTGGATCCATTTCAGAATCTGAATCATAGTCTAATTCATCAATATGTATAGGTTGACTTGTTACTGAATGATAATAAACTCTTTGCATAAAGTTATTCTTTTGCTGTGCTGCTTGATCTATAGAACAACTTATTTTAATTAATTGTTGTTGTATTTGATTCAATGTCTCAATTTCATCAATGCTCAAGCTCTCATTTTTAATTAAATATTTTAAATTTAAATTAAATGAGCGTTTGTTACATAATATTTCAGTTGAATCGATACTTATCTGTCTAGTTGGACATATTCTCGCTTTAGTAAATCCTAAATGACATGTCTTAATTAAATCATGTAAATTACCGCAGTAAGAACCGTCGAAAGTATCCTCTATACTTAACAAAAATGACAGGTTATTATTTTGTCCATTTAAATTTTGTTGCTTTATTTGAAATCTAAAATGACAATTAACCAAATGCTTAAACAGTTCATTAGAATTTTTCCAAATATCCAATGAGCATAGTGGACATTTTAGACTCATACATTTGGTTATTAACTTTTTTTCGTTTTGATCGCAAAATTGATAATAAATATTTTGTTTGGATAGCTTTTGCACTTTTTTAAAATTTGATTTTTGGTTGTCTGATGATGATGATGATGATGATGATGATGATGACGTTGATGAAATTTGTTCTTGTTTTTTTAGCTTAAATTTTGCCAAATAATTATTCGATTGAAAAGAGTCAATTAAACTTTGAGTATTCCGATGATGTTTAGGTTTAAGTGAATTTAAATTTTCTAGTTTGATTGAAAAATCAAATAAATGTGTTTTAGATGGATTCACTTTAGGGCATTGGTTCAAAAACTTTACTAAATCATTTAATTTATAATCAAAAATTAAATTTTTTGCTGACATTGTTACATTTATTTCTAAATATACGTAGCCTTGACTTAAATATTGATCAATTCTAATAGGAATAAATTGACTTTTTTTAATTTCTAGAAAAGAAATTGATGTCTGATCTACAATTATAATATCATTACCGTTAAATTTAGCCAAATTAGTCAATTTTCTATTCGATTTAAGATTGAGTTCAATTGATATTTCATCATGAATATTTTCATTTTCATTCAAATTGATTCTATCTTCTTTATTATTAATTTGAATCGAATCTAATTTAAGAAACAATTCATTTTCAGCAGGTTTCAGTTGGTTTTTGAAACTTAAAATATCATCAATTTTAAGCCTTGTTTTAACTGCTTTAGGTGGCTTATCTTCATTTAAGTAACTTAGATTCTTATTTAAATAGACTGGATGATATCGTTGCCTGAGTCCAATTAGAGCATACAATTTAATTGGTTTTTTTAATTCACACAAATAATTATATTTATTATTATTGGAATTTTTTAAAAATGAATCAATAAAATTATAAGTATCAATTGTATCTTTATCAATAGACTCTTCCTTTTTAGTCTTAGACTCTTTAATTTGCTCATAATTTCTAAGTATGTCGCTACATGGTTTAATTTTAGAATTTTGTCCTAGAACAATTTTTAAAGGAGAAGTTGATTTTCTAGCCATGTAAACGGCTTTTTGAGATTTTTCTATTTTTATTGATGAAGACCGACATGATGATGAAGCTGTCGATCCTGAATCTATACCATTTTCTGAAACATTTTCACTTAATTCTTCATCTATCTCTTCAACTGACTCTAAATTAGACTCACTTGAATTGTCGCTCTCGTCTATTTGAACATTCGATTTAAGATAGCTTGCCAATGTGGAAACAGGAACTTTGTATTTTTGAGACGAGTTAGTTAAACTTAATTGATTAGTACGAACCATTTCAATAGCTTGTTTCATTTGGGAATTTTTCCATGATCTTACCCTTTTGGATTTTTTTTTCGTAATACCTGTTTTATTAAAAGTGACAAGTTTAGACGGTGTTGCTGAACCATTATTTCCAGATTTTAGTTTGTAAATCCTACGTGTTCTTTTCGATACAGATTTTTTGATTTTCATTCTAATCTAAATAAAAATTTTAATTTTATTTTTGTCTAACTCAAAATATTATGCAAAATAATTTTGATCAAATTACATATTACTTAACTTAAAAGTGATTTGTCCTTTAAAAATGAAACTTTGTTTTTTATTCTATTTCAAAATACGTTACAGTTTGCTTTTGTTTGGACTAAGTTTTTTTTTTTATATATTTTTCATTAAGATGAAATTTCCGAAAGAATCTGTTTTGAGTTGATGCTTTTTATCAGAATTAATATTTAAGTTTATCATTATGCAAATTCAAAGTTCTAGACACTTAGATTTCAAACTCTTTTCAATTAAATCTATCCTGAAAAAAAAAACAAATTATGTTTTAGAATGTACAGTACATTAGTAAAATGATTTAATAAGACTGTCTAATAAGTTTTTTAACAGCATCCCAAGATATTTAAGCAAATCTTAGGATTTTATTCAAGAAATTTATTATTTTTTTGTTTTGAAAACGTTATACATTGGATGTTGGATTGGATGGAGCGTCTTAAGGTATTTTTGAAAGCATATCAACTTATTTCAGAAATGTACTATAATATAAATAAAAAGCAAACAAAAAATTATTAAATACGGCAGTTGCTATGAAAAAAAGACGTGAACGTTACCGTTACCAAAAGTTTTAGTTCAATTTGTGATATTAATTGGTAATTTTCACATAAGTAAAAAAATGCCTCTGATGTTGACATTTTATGAAGAAAAAGAGCTTTCTATTTTGATGAAAAAATATATCACAAATATGGTGAATATTCGTCCTGAAAAATTAAATTTTGATCACGGTAACGTTCACAGTACTGTGAAACAATGATTAAATTGCTACAGTCGTTGTTGGTTTATTAATCATTCGTCTTTCCTTAAAAAAAGTTAAAATATCGAGGTTAAGGTACCAAAGAATTTAAAAGAAGGTTAAAATATTTGAAATATAATATTTTGCTTATAACTCCAATGAATTGCACTTCTCGATCACTTTTTATATGAGTCTTAGGCATTAAGCGTTTACGGGAATAATTTTTATTGATTATTTCTAAAATTAACTTTTGTCAATAAAAGCTTAAGCCTATCATAGTTTTTTTTTAAATAATATAGGTAATTGTTAGCCATATTATCTTTTATTGTTTTCCAATTGGAAAATTTATTCTCAATTTGTTTTCTATTGAGTTTTAATCAAAATTTATATTTTGACTCGATTTTAAAAAATTTTCAATCGATTTCCAGCAATAATTTGATATAAAAAAACTATATCGAATAACAGAGGATTTCGGAATAATGGAGTTTTAATTACTTAACATGATTGACTGTCCTTAATTGCCGGATCAGAATCGGATTCACTAACTCATTTTAATCATTTAATTTATAGCTTTACTGATTTAACAAAGTCAAAAATCAGGACAAGTTTTGAAAAACTTACTCCATCTTTTTCTTGTGATTAAATGGCTTATTTTAAACAAAAAATCGTGTTGATTTGATTTTAAGTTAGATAAAATTCATATCTTGTAATCAATAAAGTTTTATAAACATAACCACCTGAGCATGTTGTTCATATTTTTTAATTTTAAACGAGATTATCTTTACAAATAATCTCTTAAGAAAACTAAATAAAAATGTATTCACCGGTCAATATTTAATTATAAGACACACATATAAACACTCTTCTTATTGTTTTTTCCTAACTTACATAATATAATTCAAAAAGGCGGGAAATGCTTACTTAAAATAAATTTTCTATTTGTTTATTTGTGAAGATATATAATTTTTTTTTATATAATAATGTCAAGGATTAATTTTTAAGTATAATATTATTGATATTTAAACTCTAAAATTTTACATAAAAAAACATATTCTAATACAAAATTCAATATCTCTCATTCGTCTCAAGAAAAAATTAAAATGCCAGCCATTAGAGATTATCAAAATGACAAATCCGAGTTGAAACGATTCTTAACTGAATTCTACAACGATACACCAGAAGGCAAGGAGTTTAAATACTCAAAGCAACTACGTGACCTAGCCAATCGTGATCAAATATCAATGACTATAGATTTAAATGATGTAGCATGTTTAGATCAAGACCTAGCTGATGCATGTTTGAACAATTCTAAAAGATACATAGACTTATTCTATGAGACTGTTCAAGAATTATTACCCGAGTACAAAGATAAAGATACTGTACACAAAGATACTTTGGATGTATACATCGAGCATAGATTGCTAGCTGAGCAAAGATTATATCCAGCTGATGCACCAAGAGAAGCAAGAAATAGATTTCCTAGCGAATTACTTAGAAGATATGAGTTGTATTTTAAACATTCACAAATGAAATCGGTATCAGTCAGACAAATAAAAGCTAGATCAATAGGTAAATTAGTCAATGTAAAAGGCGTAGTTATTAGAGCTACAGAGATAAAACCATTACTACAAGTAGCCACATATACTTGTGATAGATGTGGTGCCGAAACCTATCAACCAATACAATCGGCCTCTTTTATGCCAATTGAAATGTGCCAATCCCAAGATTGTCAAGTAAATAAAAGTGGCGGTAGACTTTGTCTTCAAACAAGAGGTTCCAAATTTGTTAAATTTCAAGAAATTAAAATACAAGAACATTCTGAGCAAGTACCAGTGGGCAATATACCACGTGCAATTACAATTTATGCCAAAGGTGAAAATACTAGGCTATGTAAACCTGGTGATCATATTGGTGTAACGGGTATTTTTCTACCTATATTGAAAACTGGTTTCAAACAGATAAGTAGTGGTCTTTTGGCCGATACATATATCGAAGCTCATAATATTGTTAGATTGAATAAGACAGAGGATGAGGAAATTTTAGCCGAGCAATTGAGTGAAGAAGAAGCATCTAGAATATGTGAGGATGATTTTTATTCTAAATTGACATCTAGTATTGCGCCTGAAATATACGGACATGAAGATGTCAAAAAAGCATTGCTACTCCTTTTAGTTGGTGGTGTAGATAAAAATTCGCGCGGCATGAAAATAAGAGGAAATTTAAATGTTCTTTTAATGGGTGATCCCGGTGTAGCCAAATCTCAATTATTAAATTATGTTGATAGATTAGCTGTTAGAAGTCAATATACCACTGGTAGAGGCTCTTCAGGGGTCGGTTTGACTGCTTCAGTAATGAAAGATCCAGTTACTGGCGAGATGGTTCTAGAAGGTGGTAGTTTAGTTTTAGCCGATCAAGGTATTTGTTGTATTGATGAATTTGATAAGATGTTGGAGCAAGATAGAACTGCTATTCACGAAGTCATGGAACAACAGACTATTTCAATTGCTAAGGCAGGTATTATGACAAGTTTAAATGCTAGAGTATCGATTTTAGCAGCAGCCAATCCGGCCTTCGGAAGATATAATCCAAAAAAAACCATTGAACAAAATGTCCAACTACCAGCGGCTTTATTATCTCGTTTTGATTTATTATGGTTGATTCAAGATAAACCAGACCGAGATGCCGATTTAAGATTAGCTCAACATATCACTTATGTTCATCAGCATAATATTCAACCACCAACTAATTTTACTCCTTTGGACATGAAACTTATGAGAAGATATATTGCATTGTGTAAAACTAAAAATCCTCTAGTGCCACAAAGTTTAACCGATCACATTACTAGTGTTTATGTTGAAATGAGAAAAGAGGCTAGAGTAAATTCAGATGCCACTTATACATCAGCTAGAACATTATTAGGCATTTTAAGATTATCAACAGCTTTAGCTAGATTAAGATTGAGCAATATTGTTGAAAGAGATGACGTCAATGAAGCTATTAGATTAATGGAAATGTCCAAAGAATCGCTTAGACATAGAAATGATGCAATTATGAATAAACCAAAAAGTGGCATTGATCAAATATTCTCTCTAGTAAGAGAAATGATACCTGTCAATGGTCCAAGAGTTGTTTATTTTACAGAAGCTTTACAAAAAGCAATTAGAAAAGGATTTACACCTGATTTGTTCGAAGAGTGTATGAGACAATATGAAGAATTAAATGTTTGGCTTGTTAATAATGCAAGAACAAAAATTAGTTTTATTTAGATTTTTAAGTAATCAATTTGTTAATTTTGTAATTAGAAAATATATGTACAATTTTTATTTGAATTTTAAGCTTTTAAGCTTTTAAAAATTTTATACACAAATTATATTTGATTTTTTTGTTGTAAAACCTAAATATTTTTCTTTTGAGTTTTTATAGAAATAAAAATAGTTATCATTTTTATCAAATTTTATCGTTCTTGGAGGAGATGTAGAATTTTTCCACCTAAAATGATACCTCCCTTAATTTTTTTGTTTATTTTATATTTTTTTAATTGAAAGAATCAAAGAATAAAATTGCCCTTTAAAATATTTTGCGTATCATTTTTTAGTTATTTTTTTGCGACTCAAAGACTTGTTATTTTGACTTGGTATATTTGATTTTTCGATAAATCCAATAAAATTTGCGTAAGCTTTTCTGCTCAAAATATCGGCTGTGTATTTGCTTTTACCATAAATTCAAGCTATTAACCAGAAATGATTTTAAAAAACCTAAGGTCTTAATTAAGTTTTTGTTATTTTTATATATTTTTATATTACGAAACAAATTCTTGATTAAAAGTAAAAAAAAAAGAGAAAAAGTTATCAAAGATCATTTTTGCGTTATATTTTCAGACTCTGAAAATAAATATTTTTTACCTAAAATTCCATGGCAACAACGACACAATGAAAAAATCCACTTTTTTATTGTTTAGTAATTTTTCAATTCAAATAATTTCATACAGAAATCAAGAATTTTTAAAAATTATCAGAAAAATTTAATCAATAATAAAAAAAAATGGAAACTGATAAGCAACGATGTGAAAAAGAACAAGCCTTAATGGAAAAAGTCGCATTATCTTTTCAAACAGCCATGAAAGGAATTGGTACTGATGAAAATAGAATTATTAGAGAAGTAATTGCCTATAATAATAAACAACGACAAATGATCAAATCAAAGTATTTAGTTCTTACTGGAAATGTGTGGATTTTTAACTTTTTTTAAATTTAAATCCTCTTTATTTTTTTTAAATATTTTTATAGGAGTTGACTGATGACTTGAAATCTGAAATAAGTGGCCATTTCCTAGAAGCTGTTTTGGCTCTTTTTACTCCTTTAGATGAATTTGAAGCGTCCATATTACATGAGGCATTTATTGTAGTTAACTAAAAGTATCTCATTTAATCTATTCTATATTTAATATTTCTATTGTAGGGTTTAGGATCTAATGAGCAAAAAATAATTGAAATTATATGTTCAAAGAGCGCCGAAGAAATCCGGAAATTAAAATCGGCTTATTATAGATTATATCGAGTTGAATTGGAAAGTGAACTTAAAGGAGAGGAAGGTGGTGATTTGGGTCGGTTATTCCGTGCATTGGCGTCAGGGTCTCGTAATGAGAATCATGGCTATGATAAAGGGTTTATCGAGCAAGAAACTCAAAATCTATATGATGCTGGAGAGGGTAAATTTGGTACCGATGAAAATGTATTTATTAGAGCTTTGTCTGTCAGATCATTCGCTGAGCTAAATGCTATATTTGCATTGTATAAAGAAATGTTTGAGAAAGATTTTGAAGAAGCAATTAGTAGCGAATTTAGCGATGATTTAATGGATGCCTTACTCACAACAGGTAAATAGAAACCATAAATTTAGTGGTATGTTTTTTTTTTATAAGATTAAAATTTTTCATTATTCTAAGTCAAGTGTGTAAAAAGCAAACCGAGCTATTTTGCCGAGTTAATTAATAAGAGATTAATGGAAAGAAAAAATTTTGAACAGGATTTATTGCAAATTTTGATTCGAAGATGTGATGTAAGCTGATTCTAAAATTTTTTAAATAAGCAAATAGATATAATCGTTTTTTTTTTAAAGATTGATTTGCCAGAAATAATCGGTGAGTATAAGAAGAAATATGCCAGAAGCTTGAGAGATGTTGTTGAAAAAGAAATAGATGGTGATCTAAAAAAATTATTGCTAGCTTTATTAAAAAAATATTAAACATTAAATTGACTTTAAATTTGATTTGAATTTGAATTGAATTTCAAATAAGACAATTTTTTTTTGTTAATAAAACACCTTTATTGTTAAATTTTTATTTATCACTCATTTTTCGCACCCGTATATGAATACTAGGGTACTTTATAATAATGAAATGATTTCAATTAAGATTATTATTTATTTCAATACCTATAGACATGTTAAAGTTTTTTGTCAATTTTCTTTTAAAATTTAAGAGAATGTACCTTATTATAAGAAGACTTAATAGTAAATACTAAGAAGCTTTGGCAAATTAAGAAGATTATTCAGGAAATTTACACTGCGAATATTGGTGCTCAATTAGTAAACGTAAAGCACTCAAAAAAAAATATATTTTTCTTCTTATAAAGAAAATAATAAGATCAGTTAGGAAAAGGGAAATAATCAACAAAGAAAATAGAAAGTCGTCAAATTTTTTTTTAAGAACTTTAATTTTAAAATATTCCAATAATAACCTTAGATCGAAATATAATTCAGGTTTTAGTGTTTTTATAAAAACAATTTAAGTAAGGTTTTTTTAAATAGTCGATTATAAGACTTTATATTTTTTGATTATCTTACCGGATTTGAATTATTAAATGCCTAGTGTACGTTTTATGAAAGCAGAGATAAGTCTTCTTGAGCTGAAATTAGTACTACTGTAATTTAGATCTTGATTCCTCTAAATTAAAAAAAAAACTTAAGGGTAAAATTACTTACCCTGGTCGTTCACATGTTCATGTTCATCCGAATTCATCTGAACGTTCAGAAATGTTTAAATCCTTTCAAATATTTTCAAATCTTTTCAGGCCTTTTCAAAAATTTTCAAGTGCATTTTAAAAATTGTTTTTGAAATTATTTATTCTTTTTCAGTTTAATAGTCTTGTGTGAAAGCTCGTGAAATTTTAAGTTAAAAAAATTGTAGTCGGAAATTGGCAAATTATTTTTAAAGGTAAATAAGGTTGACTTTTCCTTTTTCTTAATTTTTATTTTCATTTTTTTTTGGATTCTTGTGAAAATCGAAGAAATAGTCTTGGAGCTTAGATAATGATCTTGCGTGAAAGCTCGTAAAATTTTGATTTAGATGTCTGAATTAGGCGGAGTTGTTTGAAGCCTTGCTTGGACCGGTCCGTGTTTTTCTAAAATATGAAGGTCGTGTTTTAGTAATACCCTTAGTATTTCTATTTTTATAAAAATTTACTTTGCTAGAATTTTTTAATCTAATGTTTTTTTTCAATTTTGATTCAATCGTTATAATTTTAGTATCAAGGGGAACCACTATCGGTACAGTACAATTATTCTTTCAACCAGTACCAGTAAAGTACCAATATTTCATTTTTCAGTACTGAAATTAATGAGCAATATCATATAAAAGGATTTGAGTTCAAAGGCTACCAGGTTTTGACTTTTTGCAATGTAAAATGTAAATTGAAGTTCAAAATTGAGCATTACATAAGAAAGAATAAACATAACTTCAATTCAATCAGCATCAAAGCAATATTATTATTACCGGGCTACCAAATATAGCTAAAGATGACTTAATTCGTCGAATATTCAAATTTAAAAAAAAACCCTTACCGATTAATTTTAAACGAATAAATTCGAATGATTAAGAAGGAGAAAATTTTCCGACACCAATTATTTGTGAAATGTTAAACGTAAGCGAAGTAAGAAATGTTCTTCGTCACGCTTATCTAACTGCGAACGAATGCATCCTAAATTCAATTAAAAGAAAAGAAATTAACAATAATTTAGAAAAATTTCACCCGATACCAAGTTCAATTAATTTAAATCAAAATGCATCAGTGTCAAGTCAAAATGTGAATCAATCGAACTTGAAGTCTTACAAAAATAACTTTAAAAATTAAAGTTTATTCTTCATCAAATATTCAGAATCTTGATGAAAATATTTAGCAAAGTAACACTGACCTTAAACTTGTCAAAGCCTTTGGTATTGATATCTATCAAAGTGACTTGATTCAGGCCTAAGACTCAACGACAAATTAATTAATTTTTATTTCAATTTATTGTGTATTTTGAAGGATAATTTTTCCTCAATCGATTCAATACTTATAAAAAAAATTTAACTTGTATATCAATACGCTTGTCGAAGAACAAACTTTTTTTTAATTTGAATGCACCAAAGCAAAATCAAAACTTGAGTCAACCAGCAAAGAAAATAGAGTCTAAACAGATGCCAATTTCAAGTTCAACTAATTCAAATTTTGATAATGTTTCAGCACAATCAAATAAAAAAAAACCGTGCTCTTCGACATCGAGTTCATTTAGCTTTAACTCTAAAAATATAAATGTCTATTCCTCTCAAACAATTGATTTTGGTCAAGACTTTTCTAAATCGCAAAGTTTTCAACCTATAATAGTCAAAGCTTTTTGAATAGAACCTTTTCAAAATGATTTATTTGAATTAACATCACGAGCTAAATTAAATGATAAAACGCTAAATTTTTACATGAATCTTGTTTGTATGTCTCTTGGAAAAGAAAAATTCGTAACAATAGACTCGCTTATGATCCAAAAAATTTTATCAACTGATCGTAGGGGAATTGCTAAATGCTTAGATAAATACAATCAACTATTTGGCACCAAAACAAACTGGTGACGTTGATTGTGGAATATTTGTCTGTCAATATGCAAAGTATTTTGGACAAAATCAAAATTTCGATTTCAAACAGGAAGATATTTCTAAAAAGCGTTCAAAAAAGGCTAAAGAAATACTTTCCTAAAAATACAAAATGTATGACAAATAAATCAGTTTAATCACATTAATAATGTAAAATATTTAGAAAAATTTCACAATTTTAACAAAAATGACCCAAAATTTAAAATTCTTCATCTTTATATCAATTCGATTCTTTACCATCTCAATGATGTAAATGCTATTCTTAAAACGAAGAGTTTGATATTGTTTTTTTTTGTGAAACAAAGCTTGATGATTCATACTCAAATTCATTTTATAAGAATGATTACTACTATAAAATTCGTCTTGATAGATCAAGACATGGTGGTGGTTTAATTGTTTTTATCAGAAACAGTCTTACTCTGACTAAATCTTACTTTCCTGAAAATATGGAACTAATATCTTTTCAAATTCGTTTAAATAAGCAATTATATAATTTTGTTCATCCTTATCGTGCACCAAATTTAAATGAGTCTGTTTTCTTTGATCAACTTGAAGACTTTATTGTTGGTGATCTAAACAGTGACTACAACAATAAAAAGCATTTAATTAAGCAGTTCGTAGAGCATAATGACTTAGTTAAATTCGTTAGTAAACCAACAAAAATTTCAACAAAATACAATAAAAAGTCTAACACTACCAAGCGATCCTCAACTTTAATTGATATCCTTTTACGCAATGGAGACTTAGTAGATAGTACTGATACTATTGACTGTCCATTTAGTGACCACCATTTCTTAATTGCCAAATTAAATTTTAAAAAAGCGCCTAATGAATCAAAAAAAATCGAATGTAGGCCGAAAATATACTTAAAATAAACAAGCAAATTGATGAAATTGATTTCAGATTAATAAGAAAATATAAGGATGCTGAGTCGAAATGGATGTTTGTAAAAAATGAAATTACAAAAAATCTTGATAATGTAGCTCAAAATCGGAAAATAAACCTTAAGAACTATAACCAATTTCATTGGTATGATGATGATCTCTTAAGATTAAAACATCAAAAAAATTCTGCTTTTAAACGTTTTGTCAGAACCCAATCAAATGATGACAAAAGAATTTATGAATATTTCAACAATTCTTTTAATAAATATAACGATGAAAAGTTAATAGAGTATTTTAGATACAAGTCAATGAGTGACTTCAAAAAGTCAAAAAAATTTTGGCAATTTTATTCAACAAAAATAAACATAAAATCAGATAAATCAAATTCAAACCCAATTAGTCAAATAAAAGTAAATGGAAAATTACATGATGATAAAAATGAAGTATGTAATATTTTCAATGGATTTTTTACTTCAATCACACCAACATCAGTCCACTTATCGAAGCCTCGAAATTTATTGAGAATGAAATCAGTGAAAATTTGATAGATGAAAGCTGGAATCCCGACAAAAATATTTCAAAACTCATCTAAAAAATTAAAAAACTTTTCAATTCTTACTAGCTCAATCCCGAATGAATGGAAAACAGCTGTAGTTACACCACTTTTTAAGAAAAAAGGATCAAATGAAGACTTAAACAACTACCGCGGCATATCGATCCTACCTCCAGTGGCTAAATTATTTGAAAACCTTATTCACAAACAAATCCTTCAGCACCTAAATAAGAACAACATAATCTCAGACGATCAACATGGATTTAGGGCAAATCATAGTTGTGAATCAGCATTAAATGAAATTGTCTCGGAAATAAATAAGTTAAGGAGTAAACGCCTTATTGGTCTCTTACTTTTTATAGAATTCAAGAAAGCTTTTGATACTGTTGATTCACAATTACTCTTACTTAAACTAAAGAAATATGGATTTTCAACTACAGCAATAAATTTACTAAAAAGTTACTTCAAAAATCGAGTTCAACTTGTAAAAATTGACGAATTTATTTCAAATCCTAATCTTATAAAACTAGGAGTACCCCAAGGTAGTGTACTTGGCCCATTCCTCTTTTTGATTTCCATAAATGATATTGTTAACTACCTAAACAATCTCACGGTAAAACTTTTTGCCGATGATACAACTATACTCCTAACTGAAAACAACATCGAAAAACTTATCGAATATATCAATTTTATTCGATAAGTTTTTCGATGTTGTTAATATATCAATTAAAAAAATTTATCAACTGGCGCAAATACAATAGAATCGACGTGAATTGGAGCAAAACAAAAATCATGTTCGTGAGTAATAAGCGTAAACTTGACATTCCTACTCGAATACTTACTGACGATAATGATGTTGAATTAGTAAAAAGCTTCAAGTTACTGGGTATCACCATAGACGATAAGCTTTCATTCCTTAAGTACGTTTCTGAGTTAAGAATATCAATAAATAAAAGGTTATACTCAATTGATAAGTTATTTTATTTATCGCAAAAGGTTAGGCTTCAGTTCTTTAAATCGTTTATTTTGCCTTATTTTGACAATTGTATTTCTTTATTTAATACTATTTTCCTAAACGATCACTTCAAAAACTCGCGAATACATATTATTATTGTATTTATAAGCTTTTGAATATTGATTTAACAGTCACAAATTTGGAAGATTTTAACAAACTTAACAACATATTGAGTAAATACAAACTAGAATGCTTTGAAAACAGAGTAATCAAAAGAATAGCACGATTTATTTTTAAAATTTGCAACTAAAAAATTTCACCAACTTGTCTTAAAATGTTGTTGGTTAAAAATAGTGAGAATAAAAAAGTCACATACGATTTACGAAATTGAATGATGTTTTTCTTGATATCAAAAGGGAATTTCAATGATCAAATGGAGGCGACTTTCGGTTATTTTTACTCAAAATTTTTGAATGAGTTCCTGATTAATGACCTGAATTTAGAATCAAACCACTTCAATAGAAGAATTGAAAACAACATAAATTTGATTTTCTTAAAATTTTGTACGATTTTTGTTAAATTTGATTTAAATTTTAGATTAAACTGATGAAAAAATTAAATAAAAAATTTTTTTTTATTTCTGTTTTATTTATTTTTATATTTTCTCTCTATAAATGAGTTCAATCGACCCTAAATAGGGTTTGACTCTAGTCTCTTCGATTGAATTGAAATATATAAAACAAATAGGATCATAAATCCTGGAAAGAGTCCCAAAAAAATTCATCTAGAATCTCGTTGACTCAATGCCAAGAAGAATAAATGCCTGCATGAAAAACAACTGGGAAGTTAGACGATATTCACCTTTTTTTTTTAGTTTAGGATTTTTTTAGGTTTTTCACAAAATTTTCTTTTGTTTTTTTTGGAAGTTTTTTTTAACAGATTTGCTAACTTAAATGAAATGCGCCGACCCTCTTGAAAAAATTATGCGAGAGGCGTTATATTTCGCAACAAACACCCCTTTTAGTTGAACGTTATCTTCAACAGGAGGTTTAACATACAGTGCTGCTATGATATTTGGATTTTACCGAAATTTACGGAAATTATCGTAAATTTACCAAAGTAAAAAAACGTAAATTTACTTAATTTTACCTAAAATACGATAAATTTACGATAATTTACGTAAAATATTGAAAAAAAAAAGTTCAAAAAAATTGATTTTTTTTGGATTTTTTCAAATTTTTCGATTTTTCCAATTTTTATAAAATATTAATTTTCAAATAAAAAATTTACCTTTTTTTTACCATTTTTTAAGTAAAATTTGGTAAATTTTAGATTTTTTGTGTAAAAAACAGTAAAATTTAGTAAATTTTGAAAATTACTAATATTTTTAGCTATTTAAGAAGATTAGTGATTGTAAATGATTTTGCTAAAGTTTTTCAGTGAATTTTTTGAAAAAAATTATTCAATATTATTTATTTTTTTGAAATATTTAAGTATATTTTACTTAATAAGATGAGACTTTTTACGCCAATTTTAGTCTTTTCTTGTGTCTAAAACCTAATCGAAAATTTAGTGAACAAGTAGAGCTCGACTTAATGCAAGTAATATGCACTTTTAGCGAAAAAATACGCATTTAGTAATCATTATTGATGTGTTTCCTTATCAACACATCAGATTGTTAGTATCTTTCCCTAAATACAGTGTTTGCAAAGAAATTAAGGCTTTTCGAGCTTACTTCAGCCGATTCCAATGAAACATATTCAAATTAAAGCATCGGTAAATATGGTGTTAAAAAATGATGCGAAGAGATATGTAGATATTTTTTTCATGTATTTATGAAGCAAAAAAACAAAGATATTGAATAATTTTTTTCAAAAAATTCACTGAAAAACTTTGAAAAATCATTTACAATCACTAATCTTCTTAAATAGCTAAAAATATTAGTAATTTTCAAAATTTACTAAATTTTACTGTTTTTTACACAAAAAATCTAAAATTTACCAAATTTTACGTAAAAAATGGTAAAAAAAAGGTAAATTTTTTATTTGAAAATTAATATTTTATAAAAATTGGAAAAATCGAAAAATTTGAAAAAATCCAAAAAAAATCAATTTTTTTGAACTTTTTTTTTCAATATTTTACGTAAATTATCGTAAATTTATCGTATTTTAGGTAAATTTCGGTAAAATCCAAATATCATAGCAGCACTGTATATCAAATTAAGAAATCGACTTTCACCCGAAAAAGTTAATAAGCTTATTGTTTTATGGTCCTAGAATGGCTTTTTAATTAAATAAAGTTAAATAAATTGACTTCAATGATTTTTATTATTGGGGAATCATTTGGTTAACTTTTATTGGTGGTTTGGTTAACCATATCTAAGTTAACCAGAATTCGGTTAACATTTGACCAAATTTACTTTTAACCATTCAGTTAACCGGTTAATTTTTAACCACCGAGCAACTCTAGTTGTTTTGGATGAATTTTGGAGAACAATTGGTTAACCAAAATAGCATTTTTACCCTTTTTTACATATTTAGCCCTTATAGGTAAAAACTTATCGGTCTTAGCTACACAGCATTTCCAGATCACGAGATATTATAAATTAAAAGATTTTGCTTTTTCGTTTTACAATAAAAATTAAAAATCTTAATTAAATAGTAAAATAAAAAAAAGTTTAAGTTTATTGAAAATTAATTCTAATAGAATAATTTTTTTTTAAATTTTTACTTGGCATCGTACATCGTTTATTAGAATTAAATTAAAATATTAGAAGCTTAATAATCAAAAGACTCAAGTTACTTTTTATTATCTTTCAAATTACTTCTCCCAATTTTCTTATACCCAACATTTAACATTGCCAGAAAACAATCTGACAAATTCAATAGAAAAAAATTTATTTGTAGCTAATAATAAAAAAATAGCCAATATATAGCTCTAATAATCTTAGCCAGATTTTATAAACATTAATATTAATTAAAAGGAATTTTAATGCGATTTTTTGAATATTTTTAAAATATTTGAAATTTCTAAAAATAAAATTTTGTTTTTAAAAAATGTCGAAATTTTGTAAGTCTTGATGACCAGGCAGTCGAAATTTTAAGATAAAAAAATGATTCTTTAGATTCTTTAGGTTTTTTTTTAATTCTCAAATTTTATAAAAACATCAAAATTTAAATTATTCTAGCTATGAATAATCCAGATTCAATAAGATTTCATTCGAAAATAGAAAAAGAACGAAAACCTAAAAGGTACAAAATAAAAACATTGATTTTTTAAAATAAATGAAAAAATATTTTTTTTCAGGAATTTCCAAAGCTTTTTGAAAAAATATTTTCGATGTAAAAACGTCTACTTTCAAGTTTTTATTGCTGAGCTATTCGGAACGTTTATTTTTGTAACATTTGGTTGTTCATCAATCGCCCAATATAAATTATTTAACAGAGTTCATCAAGGCTGGGAAACGTTCTTAACTATTAGTACAGGAATGGGTTTTGGTTTAATGATTGCAATTTTAGTTGCGGGTAAAGTATCTGGTGGTCATTATAATCCAGCCGTTTCATTTGCCATGCTCTTAACTGGTCAATTAAATGCAATCAAATTTTTAATTTATGTCACTGCTCAGTTTTTGGGTGCTTTTCTGGCAGGTGCTATGGTTTTCGTGCTTTATTACGATAGTATGATACAATTTGGATTAAAAATGTATTCTATCGAAACAGCTGGTATATTTGGTACATATCCGGTGAAAGAACTGAGTGTATGGGGTGCTTTTTTTGATCAATTTTTAGGCACTTTATTTTTCGTGATTGGTGTTTTAGCAGTTACGGATAAAAATAATGTAGATATGCCTCACGGAGCAGTAGCCCTCATAATTGGTTTGTTATTATTTCTTGTTGGAATTTCGTTTGGGTACAACACCGGTTTTGCAGTTAATCCAGCTCGAGACTTTGGACCGAGGGTTTTTTCTGCATTAGCAGGCTGGGGTTCTCAAGTTTTTTCAAGCGGCAATTATTTTTTTTGGATACCAATTGTAGCACCAATGATTGGCTCATTTGGTGCAACTATTCTGTATTCAATTCTTATATCGAATCATTTTTAAAAATTATTTAAGATTATTGATAAGTAAGAAATATATAAGAATAAATAATTTATTAATTTAAAAATAAAATACTTGTAACAAAATAATAAAACGAAATTTTTATTTAATTTTAATTAAATTTCATAAACCGGTGTATAACAATTCATTTTGATTAATATTAAAATTATTATTACGTCTCAGTGGTGAGCTACTATTTGTAAGACTACTACTAATTAATAAATTCGAATTTGATCTTGGTAAATTAACTAAACCATTAAGTCTTTCATTAAAACTATTATTAATATTATTATTATTATTATTACTATTACTATTTGATCCTTGATTTGCTTGCTCAATAAAATCTCTATCACTTGAAAAGCAAAAAAATTATAGAAATATTTTTGTTTCTGATAATTTTAAAAAATTAAATTTACCTGAAAAATGGCATAGCTCTTATAAGGGTTTCTCGACACGGTTTCATACTTAAATCCTTATCCAACTGAGATATCAAATTGATAAGTCTTCTTAAATAAACTTGTAACTGTTTTCTTCTATCTTCGACAAATTTATTATCTTTATTTCCTATGGTTTTCTTTTTTGGAAATGAAATAGAGCCTATGGCGGGATATTCTTGTTTAAGTTTTGAATGCATTGAATAAAAATGTGAAAATCTCCGATAAATATTCCACTCTTCGTCTTTGACGCGCAGATAAATTTGATAAACGTGATGAGATCCCGATTTGTCACTTCTTAAAAAAGCCGATGGTACCCATACGTTTATTAATGTAAGACTTAAATTAATCAAACTTTCATTGTCGGTGTTCAGGGGATCATCAACTCCATTCGATAGATCTTCGGGTAAGGGACCTCTAAGCTCAGTTAATTCTGCGACTAAATTTTTGACTTGAATATTTCTAAAATTTAACATTTTTTGCAAACGTTCATTAAACTCCATTAATTCACCATGCATTTCTGCGACTTGAATTAACTTCTTTTCATACTCCTCGGCCTCGTGGCTATAATCTCTTATTAAAATCTCACTTTTTTCCGGTATACTAATCTCAGGTTTATTCATTAGTTGCACAGCACTCACATATTTTTTTAATTGTTCTTTTAGCAAACGATTCTCATTTTCCAATTGATTTATTCTTAATTCAAAATTATTTTTTATTTGATCTGTTTGTTTTCCTATGACATTAATCTTCTCGGTTAATTGGGAATTTCTGTTTGTTTCTTCAGTTAGTTTTTGCTTTAGACTTTTGTTCATGTCTTCATAGAAATCTTTACGCTGTATCATAGTTAGTACTACTTGACGTAATTCACTAAGACTTAGATTTTCTGTTTGGTTAGATGTAAATGTACTAGATGCTAAGGGTTGAGATAATGGTAACCTTTTTGAATTAGAGTCCAGACTTCCAATTCTTAAGTTATCATAAGACGAACCAAATGATCCACTTTGATTTGAATTTACTAAAAATAAAAAACAAAATTTATATATGATTAATTAATTTAAATATACTTATATTTTAATAATATTTCAGTAAAAATGAAAAAAAATTATTTATTTATTAATTTAATTTCAAACAAATTTTTAAACCTATATCTTTCCAAGTTAATTTTTTAAGTCGTTATTATTGTATACAGTACAAATTAAAACTAACTTGTACCCATTTTGTTCCTCAACTCTTTTTCAGCTCTTCTTTCCTTCCTCTAAATAAAACAATCAATATAAAGTAAAGTATTTTTTAAAACTTTCCTTTCCTTTCCTGAGAAAGGAAATATTCAACTGTTTTCCTGAAAACAAATTTTGCCTATTTTTTAACTAATTTCAAGTGGCTGAATTCTTCACTAGCTTTTAGTAAAAAATACCCTTCAATTTGTTCAAGATTGAAATATTTGTCGAAAGACTTTTAATTAAGTAAAATTGAAAATTACTTATTACTTAAACACTCTGAAAATCTTGTAGATGCTTTTAGACAACTATTTGTTCGAAATTTTCATATTCAAAAAATATTGAGACTTACCAGAAATGTCGTCAAACAGTAGTGTACTTTTATGAGAATTATTATTGTTAAAAGACTCGCTAATAGGTATAAGATTAAGATTTGAATTTAAATTCGAAACCGAAATCTTATCCGAACTGTCATCGCTTAATTTTTCCTCTTCCTCATCTTCTTCTACTACAACTACATTATTCTCTTCTTTTTTCGCCTCAACACTTTTCTCTTTGACATATTTTATTGGATTATGCAATATTTTAAACTCTTGATTTAAATTATTCTCTATTTTATTTTCATTTTTCTCTTGATTTAACTCTAATTTAAAGCCTTCGTCATTTGATTCTGACGATTCATTACCATCTAATAAAATAACTGTATTTTTCTTTACTTTTTTCATTATATTTACACTATTTATATTTGGCATTGAATTTTTTTTATTTTTTTCAAAGGTTTCATCAGTATTTGTTCGAAAATTGTTTGTCGTCGGCGGCGATGCTAATTTGGTCGGTACATTCAAATTAGCATTGTCTATATTGATAGCAAAAAGGACTGATTGTAAGCCTGAGAGTAGCATTGGAAGATTCGAAGAGTAGCTTTCGTCCAATAAAAAACTATTTTCTTCATAAAATTCTCTTAATAGAGGTTTATTACTCAACATAGCAATAGTATATTTCTCTAAACAATGCTCACTTAAACAACTCCGAATCCAAGCCCTATGTCTCCCAATATCATTTGTTATATTCGTTAATAACTCAAATCGTTCAACGTCTAATCTGTTCATAAATAATTTTATACATGGCCAAAAAGAAAATTCGCTCGATTGACTCGAAAAAAAATCCATATTTTGTTTAATTTGTTGGGGTATTGGTAACTTAGCGTCGTCAAAAAATTGTGATAATAAACTACTTGTATTTTTGACTAAATTTGTGGTCGTAAAATTTGATTTGACTTGTTTTTTTAAGCCATGAAGAAAGATTTGCTCTAGTTTTGTGCATAAAAAAATAACTCGGCCATCGATATCAGTTGCTAGTTCTCTTTTACCACCGAATCGAAGCTGGCATTCTTTAATTGCATCGGATAAGCCATTTAGAAGTGACTTTTTTTCTAGTTCGCACACTTTATAGGAAGATGAAAAAAATTAAAAAACCTAAATAAAGTTTAATTTGAACGAGAAACCTTACTTTATGAAATTTAATTCTTATTATAAAAACTTTTTTGAATAAAAATTGAAAAAAAATTGTTTTCTTTGAATTTTTGTTATCTATTAGTAAGTGAGGCACATGATTGAGCAATAATGAAAAATAAAAAAAAACAGTTTAACTTTGAAAAAAAAAAGCTGAATCAGATGTCTTAGGATAACTCAAGGATTTTTCAATGAATTTTTTTTTCGTTTTAATTTTTGAATTAGTTTTTTCTTTACTGTCTAAGAATTAAATAAAATTTGCATAATTTGCAATAATTTATAATTTAATCTTATGTCGATTTATAATTACGTATATAAAGATAAATTCAAGAGTTTTTTTTCTATGCGAAATTAAAGCATTTCAAATTATGTCAGATAATCAGTTTTATGTTATGCTTAGTTTTATACAAAAAGTCCAAAATCTTTATGAGACCCAGGATTTCTACCATCCTTATGTTTTGTTCAAAATTTTTTTGAAATAACATATCAAACTTATAAAATTACATAAACATTGAAAAAAACGTCACTTTTAGACTTTTTATCTTAAGTCTGTAAGTTTATCATATCCCACCCGATTAAAGTTTAACTAGAAAAAAATTTCTAACTTTTTTATCTGAAAACTTTGATATTTTTAATTAATAATTGATAATGATAAAAAATAGTTTGAAGTGTATAAATTTAAAAAAAGGTATTAATTACAATCTGAACTGTAGTGGTTAACATAGAAGTAGTGATGGGAAACCGGTTTTATCTATAAAAACGGTTTGGTCGAAATTTCCGACCCAAAACCCTTTTATGAATACTCGGAAAATATATCAAATTGTAGAGAATAAAATTCTCTATATTTTGATACCGTAAACATAATTTTATAAGTTTATCCTGAATTAAAAATTAAATTAAACCGGTTTTGGAACCGGTTTTTAAAACCCAATTTAAAAAGCTCGTTAAATTCATTTTTGAGCTTAATTTAAAAATCATTTTTACATTTTATGATGTCGAAAGATAGAGAATTTTATTCTCTACAATTTGATTTATTTTCCGAGTATTCATAAAAGGGTTTTGGGTCGGAAATTTCGACCAAACCGGTTGCCCATCACTACATAGAAGGTTAATTTTAGAAGACATAACCAAGTTTGGTTCGTGAACTTGTCAATACTGAGCGCGAAGGTTTTATTTTTTAACAAATAGAATAGTGAAACTCTGGAATCAGCTTCCAAATGAATTGATTGAAGCTATATTTTTTAAGAAAAAATACGATTACTCGTCCCTCTCAATTAGTTCTTGAAAAAGGTGCTATTAGAAA
>NTPY01000778.1:168276-179763 GCA_002922825.1 Brachionus calyciflorus | reverse complement strand
TTGATTTATTTTCCGAGTATTCATGAAGGGATTTTGGGTCGGAAATTTCGACCAAACCTGTTGCCCATCACTACATAGAAGGTTAATTTTAGAAGACATAACCAAGTTTGGCTCGTGAACTTGTCAATACTGAGCGCGAAGGTTTTATTTTTTAACAAATAGAATAGTGAACCTCTGGAATCAGCTTCCAAATGAATTGATTGAAGCTATATTTTTTAAGAAAAAATACGATTACTCGTCCCTCTCAATTAGTTCTTGAAAAAGGTGCTATTAGAAAAAAAATTATTTCTACTTTTGTCGGGTGTTACAAAAAGCGAATATTTCGTGAAAATGTTGCATTAAAGTTAGCGAATAGTAATTTACTTTAAGTTAATCACTACAGTCAGACCTTGATTTTGTCAATGGTCTGTGTAAAACGAAAATCGTTGACAAAAACAAATAATGACAAAATCAAAACAAAAATACATGCTAAACTATTTCTTATCTAACCTAAATAGTAGTAAAATTAACTTGACAAAATTAAATATTGACAAAATCAAGGTTGACAGAATCGAGGTCTGACTGTATTTATAACCTTTAAAAAACTCATAATTTTCTTAAAAATACATCTAATGGAAAAGATGATCATATTTTTTAAAATAAGTATAGAAAGCTGTATTAAAATTATATACAATCATCTCGCGAATAAGTCACATCGATTAAGTAACATAGAAATATGGGGAAAATAATTGTGTTAAAAATATGAGAAAATTAAACGCAAATGTGCCTATTAATTGTTTTGTTCAATGTGCCACAATTAAAAAATGTGACATATTTACGTGTCTTAAACAAAGCAAAAATAATATTTAGATAATGAAATAAAATCCGTTCTGTAAATTTTTTGTGATAATATCAAAATATGACTTAATTATAGCGTCACTCGAATGCCAGATTACTGTATAGTTTATATAATCTTTTTATAATAATTATATATTCACCGGTAAATAATTTAAAAACTTTTTTGTCTTTACGGTTTAAATTTAATAATTTCACTAGTTTAACAAAAAATTAATAAAATTATTTATTAAAAACTCCTTTAAAATACGAGCAATTTGAACTAGCCTTTATTATCAAAAATATTTATTTTTTTTTAATAATAACAACGACTTATTTTTCTCGATTTGAGGCTTTTAGGTAGTAATGCTTAACTTTCCTGAAAGACACTACTTTTGAATCTTTTTTAATGTTTAGGATGATTTAATTTTTTGTTAACAAAAGAAATTTTCTTAAAGACAATTCGAACACATTTAAAAAAAATCATCTTCAAAAAAGGAGGTTCGTGTAAAATAAAAGTATATAAAAATTAAATTGCAAATTTCAAAAAAAATCTAAAAGATTAATTTTTTTCTAATTTTTTTTTGCTAACGTATATACTTGCAAGCAACTCTCTGTGTTTTAAATCTTTGTTAATTTTTTTTTTCGCTAAATGTAATTGCTTCATGCTTATATTTCTATATCTGAATTAATCACCTTTATGCCTAAAAATTCCTAAATTCAAGCTATGATGAAATCGATAATTAGATGGGATTCTATGACTTAAAATAAATCCATGATTCTACAATATTTTTAATACTGAGCTTTCTTAAAAAATTGTTTTATTATAGACAATGAAGAAATAAATAGATGGGATTCTATGACAAAAAAAATCACAATGATTCCATATCTTAAAATTTTTCTGAGTCTAATTTATTTCAAAAAAATAAAAATTAAACCATTTTTATTTTTGTTTTTTAGATAGTTTTCTAAGATGGGTAGACGTCCAGCTAGATGCTACAGATACTGTAAAAACAAACCATACCCAAAGTCTAGACATTGTAGAGGTGTCCCAGACGCAAAGATCCGTATTTTTGATTTGGGTCGTAAGAAAGCTAGAGTTGACGAATTCCCACTCTGTGTCCACTTGGTCTCAGATGAGTACGAGCAACTTTCATCAGAAGCCTTAGAAGCCGGACGTATTTGCGCCAACAAATACTTAGTCAAATTCTGCGGTAAAGACGCTTTCCACATAAGAATGCGTGTACATCCTTTCCACGTAATTCGTATCAATAAAATGTTGTCGTGTGCAGGCGCCGATCGTCTGCAAACCGGTATGAGAGGTGCTTTCGGTAAACCATTAGGTACTGTCGCTCGTGTTCACATCGGTCAACCAATCATGTCCGTCAGAGCTAGAGATGCCAACAAAGCTCAAGTTGTTGAGGCCTTAAGACGTGCCAAATTTAAATTTCCTGGAAGACAAAAAATTTTCATTTCAAACAAATGGGGTTTTACCAAATTCGAACGTGATCAATATCAACAATTATTAGAAGAGAAAAAATTGAGCTACGATGGTGTCACTGTTCAATATTTACCAAATCACGGTCCATTGATGGCTTGGAAAAAACGTCAAGTTGCCTAAGCTAAAACCTATCAACCAAAAAAATAATTTAAATGTTTATTTGGATTTTTTTCAATAAAAATATGAATAAACTTAAAGTTTTATTTTTTCAATTTATCGATTTTTCATCTTAAGTTTATTATTATATCCCCGAAATCTGTGGGTTTAAGACCCCAATTTTATAAATCAATTTATTTATTTTTCTCAATATGGTAAATTTTATTTTCTAATTAAGAAATGAAACAAGACTTAGATCAAGCAACTTGTGAGTTTTATGAAATTGTTAATAACCTTTCAAGTATGTTATGATTGATTATTATAAAAATTCAAAAAAAAAATATAGGACAATATTCTTACATTTCGAAATTTTAAATCCATGTTATTTTTCGGAAAATTTCTGATCCTTTTTGTTGAATTTTGTATCCAAAGTACATTCGATACTTTGTATAACGTTAGAAAAACTAATTAGTGCTTTATTCTGTTTTGTTGATTTGCGAAATATTTTAAGCTAAATTTCCACAAAAATTCATAATCTTTATTATTCATGATTGAATAATAAGGGTGAATTATAAGGGTGATTTAAAATTTTTTTTTTTTAATTTTAAGGTTTCATAAATTTGGAATATGAACCGGTTGGTAAATGGTTTGAACAATATAATTGTATACGTCATCAAGGTGACATTGAAGTTGAAGAGGATGTCGAGTCAGAAGAAAGTTTGGAAGACGAAGACGAATTTGAAGAAACGCCCGAATACTTGAAATTTCTCGAAACACTAGATCCGAAGATGTGGCGTGATCAAGATCACTACAAAATTCTCGGTCTAGATCACTTACGTCACAAAGCATCACAACATCAAATTAAAAAGGCTTACAAACAAAAAGTCTTAAAGCATCATCCGGATAAAAAAAAAGATAGCACAGCAAAAGATCGCGATTACTTTACATGCATGACAAAAGCTTTTGAAATATTATCCGACCCGGTCAAAAGATGCGCCTATGACAGTGTAGATCACTTATTTGAAGAAAATGTCCCACCAGTCAATGAAAATTCAAAGAAAAATTTTTATAAAGTTTTCAAACCAGTTTTTGAAGCCAATGCTAGATGGTCTATTAACAAAAATGTTCCTAAACTTGGCGATGATAACTCGAATTTTGAAGACGTTAATAAATTCTATTCATTTTGGTACGATTTTGATTCTTGGAGAGAATTTTCCTATTTGGACGAAGAGAGTAAAGACTCAGCTGCTGATCGAGAAGAACGACGCTGGATCGATAAACAAAATAAAGCAGCTAGAGCAAAGCGAAAGAAAGAAGAAATGGCGCGCATTAGACAATTAGTCGACAATGCCTACGCTTGCGATCCGAGAATTCAAAAATTCAAACAGGAAGAAAAGCGAAAAAAAGAAGAAGAGAAACTAAAGCGTAAAGAAGCTGCTCGTTTGAGAGAAGAAGAAATAATGCGCAAACAAGAAGAAGCAAGATTGGCTAAAGAGAAGCAAGAAGAGGAAGAACGCAAAAAAATAGAAGCTCAAAAGAAAGAAAAAGAGCAACAACGAAAAATGAAGCAAAAAGAACGCAAGACGTTCCGCTCGACTATTAAAGACTTTGAGTATTTTGCTCAAGATGAAGTCGAGCGTGTAAATAACATGGAAAAACTTGAACATTTAATCGAATCAATGAGTTTGAGTGAAATTCAAAATTTAAATGAGTCAATACAAAAAAGTGATAGTCAAAAAGAATCTGTAAAAAAAATTATTTTTGATAAGCTAGAGAATAAGACTACTGATACTACAACTACTAATACTAATACAACAGAAGAGATTAAAAAAGAAGCTCCAAAATCGATTGAAAAAGTAAACCACGAAACGTCAATTCCAGTCGTCAAGTCCGGACCAGTCGAATGGGTTGACGATGAAATTAAACTTTTGATCAAAGGATCAAAATTAATTGCAATGGGAACTCGTGAAAGATGGGAAGTAATTGCTAATTTTATTGAAGAACATTCAAGAGGCAAATATAAACGAACCGGCAAAGAGTGTTTAGCTAAGACAAAAGAAATGCAAAATCCAGACAATAAATTTCGAGAAGAAATCAATAAGAAAGCATATGAGAAAGCGATTGGAGCTAAAAAAGAAGAAGTTGCTATAAAAGAGAAACCAAGTGAGAGATATATAAGTCCTGGCGAGCAATTTTTGGCTGAGCAAGGATCTAATTTAGGCGCATGGACACCCGATGAACAAAAAATTCTAGAACAAGCTCTAAAGACATATCCGGCGACTTTAACGGATAGATGGGATAAAATAGCCGAGTGTTTACCAACAAGAAGTAAAAAAGATTGTATAATGCGATACAAAGAACTTGTTGAAATTATACAAGCCAAGAAAAAAGCACAACAAAAAGTAACCCAAAAATAATTTTTTTTGTGCTTCTAATTTTAAATTTTTTAAATTTTATTTATTCTAATAAAATTTTTTAAAAACTTTTTTAACATCTTTTATTTTTAAAACAATTTACAAAAATTTCTTTATCCAAAAAATTACAATTATTTGACGAATTTATCTAAAAAATAGAAAATAATCTTAATAACTTTCTTTGTTTTAACTGTAAAAACATTTTATGTACCCAGTATTATCGGAATCTTCTTAATAATGTTTATCTAATCTTTTCGCTGGTTAATAATTATTTTATTTTAATAGTTCTGTTAATTGCCTTTTATTTGAAGATTCTGAATAAAAAAAATATAGAGCCCGACTAGCTCAGTTGGTTAGAGCGTCGTGCTAATAACGCGAAGGTCGTGAGTTCGATCCTCCCGTTGGGCAATTTTTTTTTCATTATTTAAAATCGTTATAACGTAATTTCTCGATTTTAACGACATGTCGTTAAACCGGAATTCTCATCTTAACGTCATGTAGGTCTATAATGCTGATATGTCGTTAATTAAAATTTTGTTCTTTAAATCAAAATCGAGACGAAATTTCTATTTTTTGATTGCAATTTTAAATATGACATAACATGACATGACTGGTTTTCAATATTAAGCTTTAATAACTTGTCGTTAAAGTCAGCACAAAATTTTTAAAAAAACTTTAAAAATAGGCTTTTTCGACTTTAATGGGATGTCGTTATGTCATTTTGAAAACCATTGTTCGATATTTAACAACATGTCGTTAAAATCGAGAAATTACGTTATAACGATTTTAAATAATGAAAAAAAAATTGCCCAACGGGAGGATCGAACTCACGACCTTCGCGTTATTAGCACGACGCTCTAACCAACTGAGCTAGTCGGGCTATACTAATCCGTTTTTGAGATGCAAGCTTTAAATTATTTGTACAAAGTTGACGATTTATTTCCAAGATTTACGCATTACAGACCCATAGACAGTAGTTGAACTTTCATTAATCAGCTTTCTGTGTTTTTTGTGTTTAAATAAATAAAATAGCAATAAATCCAATCCCTTATAACAAAACAATCCTTTTCTTCAAAGATTACGTAGCAATTTTTAGTCATGTGATTAAAAGTCGAGTATGAACACTAAATCCACATTTAGAAAAATGTGATTAAGTAATAAAAAATGACTTTTAGAATTTTAAAAATTTAAACCATAAAAAATCGCATGATCTTATAATACATAGTTAACTGACACTATATAAAAGCAGGAACTTAAATTTTTAAGTTTTAATTTGTTGAAAAATAAGTTTTTTTAGCATCAAAATGGTTTTGGACTTGAATAAAACCAAAATGTTTCATGTTTTAGTAACAGGTATATATCAATTTAACACTGTCGGAATATTTTTTAATTATTTTTAAATTTAAAGGTGGCGCTGGTTACATTGGTTCAACCTTGGTTCCCATGTTACTCGACCTTGGTTACCGAGTCACTGTCTATGACTTATTTTACTACGGCTCTGAGTCATTATTGTCATGTTCACTAAATCCAAGTTTAACTTTGATTAAAGGTGATATTAGAGATGAATTAAGTTTAATTAAAGCTATGGAAAATGTTGATTATATAATTCATTTAGCAGGTATTGTCGGTTATCCTGCTTGTAGTAAAGATCCCGAATTGGCCATTACGACAAATGTCCTTGGAACTGAGAATATAACCCGTAATTTAAAACTAAATCAGCGGCTTATATTCTCTAGTACTGGATCATGTTATGGTGCAATACCAGAGGGATTTTGTACAGAAGAAACTCCAATTAATCCATTGAGTTTGTACGGTACAACCAAAGCAAAAGGAGAACAATTGGTACAACAAGTAGGAGGTGTTGTCCTTAGACTAGCTACCATTTTCGGCGTGTCTCAAAGACTACGACTAGACTTACTGATTAATGACTTAGTTTTTAAAGCTTTGACAGAGAAGAAATTTGATATTTATGAGGCACATTTTAGACGGACGTTTTTGCATGTCAAAGATGTAGCAAGGGCGTTTTTGTTTGCTATGGAAAATTATGAAATCATGAAAAATGAAATCTATAATGTAGGTGGTGATCAATTGAATTTTACAAAATTAGATGTATGTAATTTAATAAAGGAAGCAATTCATGATTGTGTAATTACTCCTTCGAATCAGGGATTTGATGCCGACAAACGCGACTATCAAGTAAGCTATGAAAAAATTCGAAAATTAGGTTTTGAGCCAAGAATATCTATACGTGATGGCATTAGAGAATTGAAAATGTTTTTGCCGAATATGTCAGAGGAATACATTAGCAAGACTAAAAATTTTTAAACTTAATTAATAAAATATCGTGTGATAGTTTATTTATTTTATACTTATAATTTTTTTTAATTAAGTAAATAGAATTTTTTCAAAGTTTCATATAGATAGATTCAATCAATAAATTTTTTTCTAAAAATTATAAATATGAATTAATTCAATGTGAAACATTTCCAAGATTCAAATGAGAACTAACGATTTATTTCTCATAATGCTTTCTACTGTAATTTGATAGATTTCTATGGTTAAAAATCTATTTAATTTAGTAAATGATAATTCAGAAAACTCTCTCTTTTCTTTTGATAAAAATGCGACTTTTTAGATTAACTTTTTTACCTCAATAAGAGCTAATTCATCGAAATATGAGAATTAAAATTTTTTGAAAAGTACCATATTTTTAATAAAATCATGATAACAGTCTTAAACAGGAATGTTTTACTATGACCCTTGAAAATTATTATGAAAAGAGCATTAAAAAAGTCGAGTTTTTAGTGGTGATAACCTAAAATAACCCTAGAAATAAAATACATTAGACGAATTTATTTTAAATTCTGATAAAAATGTAATAGAGAGTTCCTGGGTACTTTTTGTAATGGTACGGTGCAGGCGTTGGTATTAAATTATGAAATACTATCAAATATTTGATTGCAATATCCGAATATCTTTTATCGTTTAAATCGTTTAAGTTTGAAATCGTCTCATCAACATATATCAATTGAAGTCTAATGACGTCATCAATTTTCATTATTACTGACGTCATGTGACAAATCCATTTCAACCACGGTATGTAAAAATCGGTAAGGTCGCAAAAATGAGTTTTTTCTAAAAATCATGCTACATGAACATTTTACATTTTATATATCAATCGAAAGCTTTCAGGGAGCTTTCGATTATTATATCCTTCATATAAACCGTATTATACGGTTGCCAGAGCGAGAAAAGTGTTTCAATATTACTTGAAAAATTCACTAAAAATTAAATTCCTCAAATTTTAATGTTTTTAGTTATTAAAATTTTAAAAAGTGTAAAACAAAGAATAAAAAATTTACATAGCTATTTGAATACAAATCTTAAAAAAAATTCCGATTCAGCAAAAAATACTTTTATAAATGGTTTTTCATGCTTTGTTAAATTAATTAGTTTATGACGTTTTTTGCGGATAAACCATGTAATTTTTAGATTTATACAGTCAGTTCTCGATTTTGTTTAACTCGAATTTGTTAAAATCTCTATTTTGTTAAGACTTCTTTGGTTTCCTGCAAAAGCCTAATACGTTTTGATTTAATAAATGGTTATTCGAATTTGTTTAAATTCGATTTTGTTCAAGTTTTTTAATTTCCCCTGAGGGTTAACAAAATCGAGAACTGACTGTAGAACTTTTTATTTTTCTAAAAAAAAATTTAGCCGATTCTCTGAGCAATATTAAGTGACCGGAGCTATTTGGTTCGATGGTTTTCAGTAAAACTACCGGGCGTTATATCAGTTCATAGATCTTATAGAAAATCTAATAGAAGAAAAATTTGGTACAAAATAAATTTTCATAGAATTTACTTTCATAGAAAAAAATTTTATAGAAAAGTAACTTCACTGATAGAAAAAAAATTTTAAATTATATAAGAATTAAAAAAGATGAATCCTTAGTTTAGAATAATAATTAAACGAATATATCCCCATTTGGATAATTTCGGAATTTGAAAAAAATTACGTTTTAGAATTTTTAAAGTAGTCATTATAGTCGTTCATGCATTCTAACCTTGTTAATCATGCTCAATTGCTGAAGTGTTTTTATGCCGATTAATTGAAAAGGTTTAAAAAGTTAAAATTTGTTAAAGAATTAACTTGCAAGGATCGGATTAACTAAGTTGGGCTGTATTCAAAATTAATTTTCGAACCTAAAAATAGCAATTCCTTTTTGTTTAAAAAAATTTTCGATGAAAAATTCCTTCTATGAAAATTTTTTTCTACAAAAGAAATTTCGATGAAATAAATTTTCTATAAAATTAATTTCTATAAAAATTTTTCTAGGGAAAAAACTTTCTATGAATTTTTTTTTCTATAAACTGAACGTCCCCCAAACTACCGATCAATTTTTTCGAAAATTCGAATTTCGTCATTTATGGCGAATAGCTATTTAAATAATCGTCGGGAAAAGTTGAAAATAATTTTTTTCTGAAAGCTCCCAAAATTCACAACAAACTTTTGACCGACCTGGTATAAAATTTCGTTGGAAAAAAAATAGTGGTGTGTTTTTTCAAAAAAACAGCGATCTGTATTTTAGTAATAGCCTTTTAAAATTAATTTTTATTTCGAAAAGCTTTAAAAAAATTTATCGCAAATAAAAAAATTGAATTAAGTGTTAGGATAACTTATATTTTATTTGAATCATCATAGATAATGCAGCGAAGGTCTTGGAATTTTCATAATCAATGAATTTTTGAGTTTAAAATTATTTTATTTATATTTTTAAACAAAACTATTTGACATCAAGATAACTTTATGTTTAATAGACACAAAGTGTTTATTCTTACCTAAATATTAAATTTGAGATTTTTATCTTTCATATTTTATACTAAAAATTTTAAAAATAGAGTTGGCCCAGGTCTAAAAACGTCTAATTGAAATTCAAAATTTTTTTTTGCTCTAAATAATTCTTATAACTAGAGAATATTTTTGAGCAATAAATTGTTTAAAACAATTTTCCTGAATACTAATATTTCAGTTTTTTTGTAATATCTAGCGAACAAGTGCAAATATTTTTATGAAAACCATACATAATATACAGTATTGTGAAAAAGTTTAGAAACGCTTAATATTTTTAATTTAGTTTTACTTTGAATTGAAATATTATTATTAAAAATTGTCTTTTCGAACTAATTTTTTTTCTGGGAAACTTTTTCGATCCCAATAGTTTACGAAAAAAAAAAGTATACAAAAAATTTCAATCGATTCTCCGGTTAATTTAAATTTCAATTTAACAATCCAAATTTTTTGAATTTTTTTTTTGTGAAAAAGTTAAGAAACGGATAAAAGTTTTTTCTTTTTTTATATCAACCGACTAGTCAAACCTCAATTTTTTTCCCAAATGGCTTCTCCTTTAAATAACTTCTAAAAAAAACTTATTTTGAGAAATTTTAAAAATAACTCCTAACTTACTTACCCGAAATGACTATTGAAACCGTTAAAAGACGCTTAATATCAAAAGAGGACAGAATTAGGGTTGTTAAATTTCAAAAAAAATTTGAGATTTTTTGAAATATCTCAAAAAATTTTGTGTTAATATTTTTAAAAAGATGAATTTTAAAAAATTTTGATTTAAAACAAAAATTTCAAAAACATTTTGATTTGTCTAAAATAATTCAAAAAAGTGGAAATAAAATTTGTTTAATCATTTTTAAAAAACCGTTTTTGGAATAAAAATTTTTAAAATGAAAGTTTTAAAATAACTAATTTTAAAAAAATTGCTTTTAACGTAATTGCTCGATTTTACGACATGCTAAAGGATTGTAATCAGGTTTAACGACAGGAACTTATAACATGTCAAAAATTTCATAATTCAATGTCGTTATTTTTAAGTTCTAACAGTCTTTTTATTAAATCATAGGATCATATTTTTTTTATAAACAAAAAAATAGGTTTTCTATTCAAAGCAACATCCGGGTCATATTTGTCCAATTTTTTATTTAAGATTTTAAATGAAAAAGAATAGAAAAATGATTTAATTACGATATAAAAGATTTTTAATTAAAACAAAATTGTCATTTTTTAAAATCATTAAATTTAAAATAATTTTCGAATCTTTTTTTGATTTGAAATTTTTAAAAGTTTTGATTTTAAAAATCGATTTTTTTGTATTGATATTTTAGGGAAATTTTAAATAAAAATTTTCAAACAAAAAATTAGGATTTTAAATTGAAAGTTTCAATTCAAAAATGCTAAAAAAATTTTAAAATAACTTTTTTTTTGAATTTTAACAACCCTAGACAGAATTAAAGATCTTTTACTTAACAAAAAAGGGAAATCATATTCCAAGAGAGGAATTGATTTAAAAAGGATATAATCATGTGTAAAAAACAATAATTGATCGATATATACAAACAAAATCATACAATCATCGTCTGAGATGTGGAAGGACTAGAATTTCGGCCGTCTTCGATGACCTTAAAATAGTCAGTAAGGTAAAAAAAATAGAAAGTCATCATCACAATGACTGAAAAATATCAAAATGAAAAAAAGTCTGAGAAGATACCTAGCAAACAAATTTTAATGGAAATATGCTGTTCAAAAATCTCGCTTATCAAAATCAAATAAAAAAGCAAGAAGGAATTTCTGCTAGAAGCTAAAATCATTGAT
>NTPY01000778.1:143886-167147 GCA_002922825.1 Brachionus calyciflorus | reverse complement strand
TGGTGGGTCTCGATAATCGAGAATTCACTGTATTTTTTAAAAATTTAAAAAAAAAGTTTCTGTATTTTGTAATTCTGTAGATATTTAATTTTTTATTTAAGATGTAAACAATAATTACGTGCGTTTCTTGACTTTTTCACAATGCTGTAGATATTACAATTAGACAAATAATTTTTTTACAGCTTTGAAAAAAATTAATTTCTGACCAAAATATTTGATTTTTTCGATTTTTTTTTGGTTTTACAGTCTATTTTTTATATAAGTCTGGCAAATTAAGTCCGATCGGACTGAGATAAAAAAAAATTCGCCATAATTTTTTCTCTAAAATGTTCTTTTCCGATTTTTGATTTATTTATATAAAAACATGCAAAATAATGCATTAAAAATGATTAAAAATTTTCGCCTATGTTGTTAAATTTAATGGGTTTGGCACCTAAAAGAAGTTTAATAACATCGGAATTTAGTTTTCCAGGCTTATAAATATGTTTTGCTTGCCGAAACCGGTGCCAAAGTTTGGAATTAAAATTTGATTCTTTAAACTTTTTATCTCTTTTTCTATCAAAATTAGCAATTAATACTAAATTATGATGTCAGAACCCATTAAATTTAAAAAACATAGGCAAATATAATACAAAACTTTAAAAAAAATAATATTTTTTTATTCATAACATTATTCTAATCATTTTTAATGCATTATTTTGCATGTTTTTATATAAAAAGAACAAAGTTATAAATCAAAAATCGGAAAAGAACATTTTAGAGAAAAAATTATAGCTATGTTTTTAAATTTAATGGGTTCTGGTTCTTTTTAGAAAATGTGACTAGTTAAATGATTTGGTAAATTTGGCAAAGAAAAAACCTGTATCACGAAATTATAGGAATAGTCTTTAATTTGTCAAGATATGAAATCATTAAAAAATAAAAAGAAATATTTTAATTAAATTATTTAATATTTTTTATTAATGTCGTTTAAATTAAAAAATAGAAAAAATTCTTAAAACATTTAAATTTTTTAAGGTTTTTTTGTTGTCTAGTTTAGTACGAAAAATTTGATTAGAGAGAGAGCGACCGAAATAGAAATAATAGTAAGAAAAAATAAAATATCATAGAAAAAATAATGAACAATAAAAATTTAAAAACTGATAAAAATTTTGAATATTAATAATAATTGTAATAGTATTATCTGACAGAGACATGCTTATGCAACAAAAAAAAATCCACAACTCTCAAAAAAATCTTATCCAAAATAAAAATTTTTCGTTTTTTAATTTAATTAGTCTATTCCAGCAGAAAAAAAAATAAAATAAACATACAACGATCAAAAAAAGAAAAAAAAAACAATAAAAAAATTGTTAATCGGTATAATCAATATCTTCTTCTTCTTCATGATTGGCTACTAATTCATCATCCTCATCGTCCATATGACCTTTTTCATCTTCGTCATCATCACCATTTTCTTCTTCGTCATCATAGCCCTCAAAATCATTCTCATTGTACTCTGAATTATCATTTTGAATAATATTATTCTCATCTTCATACTCGTCTCCCTCTTGTGAATTAGTCTCCATATTTAGATTATTATCATTATTAGTATTATTATTATTATTAATATTATTATTTACACTATTTACATCATACTCTTCTTGATTATCTTCATCATCTAAATCATCACCGTCTTCTATTACTAAACCATTATCTTCTTGTGTAAAATCAGGCTCGTCCGTATATGGACTAGTCTCTTCATCTTCTTCATCATAGTGGTCAACTTCATCTTGATTTGTTTCTTGTTTTAAATTTTGATAATGTTGTATGGGTTGAATTGCATTGTATGCCATTGGTTGCTGTGGACATGGTTTTGACGATAAAGACATTGAGGCTGGCGAGCCTGATGGTTGATTGACAATATACTCATAATTTATATGATTAAATTGGTTTAAATCAATAATGGACTTGCTTTTAATTAGTTGTAATAACTCTTTATCGTATATATTATGATCACCAATTAAATGCGACAAAAATGAGTCTAATTGTTCGAATTGTTGATTACATTCGATACAATTATGAACTTTAGATTTGAAATGTACTTCAATATGACTTGTCACGTGAGATTTGCGTCTGAAACTACGATTACATATAGAACATGTAAATGGACGCAAATTCAAGTGGCATTTCATATGTGAACGTAAATTTTCCCGTCGTGTGAACTTACGCTTGCATACATCACATTCGAAAGGACGAAAACCGGTATGTATTCGAATGTGTACATTGAGATTGCGTTGATTGGCAAACGTTTTTGAACATGTAAGACAAGTGTATGTTTTAGTACCATTGGCATTTGTGTGTACTATGTATTGACCTTGTGGATTTTGGCTAGGTTCGATTGGTTGCATTGGTCTATATGAATTAACTACATTAGTAATATTGGTTGGTTTTGTTAAAGGTACTAAAGGTTTTGTTAATTGTTGATGTAAAATACTCGTATTTTTTGCATGATTCATCTGATGACTAAACGAGTGATTTATTAATTGGCTTTTGAATACAAATGACAATGGACATTGAGTACATTTGTAAATTTTTGCAGCTTGGCCGTGAATTTGAGTATGTTGGAGTAGTAGATCAGCTCGATTGTATGACTCGTCACATACAGGACATGTAAATGTTGCATTTGGTTGATTACCATATTCATGCTTGAGTATTAAGTGAGTTTGGAGTTTAAAATTCGAATCGAATTTTGACGAGCAAATTTCACATAAAAATATTTGATTTGTCATTTTTGGCATTAATGGCTCATTTTTTAAGTGTCCTTTAAAAAATTAAATAAATAAAATATTGCGTAAAGGGTTTACAAGAATTTTGTAAAAAAAAATTTAATAGATAAGTATTTCTCTTATTCTTTTTCTATTATTCTCAGCGAAAAAAGTTAACTTAAAAAAAGTCAAGAGAATTTATATTTTTTACAATTAAATTTCATTTAGGATTTAAATCGATTGCTTTCTTAATTTTGATTCCGCAACCTAGCCATAAGGTTCAGATAACTATACTTTTTTATGATCAATACTCTATTCATAGATTTTCATATTTATTCTTAGATTTTTTTTTTAAAACAAAACTAAACTTGAAAAATACAAATGACAGAAATCTATTTTTGTTACAGTTAAATTTTAATTTGATTGTTTTAAATTAATTTTTTCGAATAGGAAATAAAAAAAAATTTTCAGATGCCTACCTTGAATAGATGAAGAAGAAGATGAAGAGGAAGTAGTGGTAGCTGGCGATAGTGGACAAGAGCTACCATTTTGTACTAATGAATCAACAACCGGATGAAACTTTCTAATATGCAAGTCCAAATCTTGCATATTTTCAAATTTAAGTGGACACTTAATACATTTATGAACCATTGTTTCTTGGATTTTTTTTACATTATTATTCCCATTATTATTATTATTTGCCAAATGATTTTTCATATGAGTCAAATACTCATTATTCGATGTTAATAATTGCCTACATATTATGCAACTATATGACATTTTACCATTTGTCTGTGGTGCCTGATTGGGTTGTCCAATATTATTGTGTCGCTTAAAATGTTCTTTAAATTGAAGCTCATTCTCAATAGGTAATTTACAAAAGGCGCAAAAAACTCCTGAGTTAAACTTTGGACTAGTATTGACTAAACTATTGTTAACTATTCCAGATGATGGAGTCAATGAATGTGTTAATTTATGTTGGCTCAATTGAATCTCATTCTCAAATTGTTTATCACATATGTTACATTTCAAATCAATAGTAGACAAGTGTATTCGTATGTGACGTTCTAATTGGGCTTTATTGGTAAATGTATTTCGACAATATTGACATGAATATTGGGTCGAATGACATATTTGAATATGTTGATTTAATGAGTTTAATTGGGCAAAATCCGAATCGCAAAATTGACATTTAAATAACTTTTGTTGATGCTGTTGTTGGTGATGATGATGATTATGATGAAGATTATGATTTTGTTGTTGTTGTTGATGATGATGATGATGGTGACTTAAATTATTCATTGAATGTAGTGATTGATTGTGTGAATTTTTTAAATGTATTGCTAAATCCTCTATAGTTATACTAGTATGTGGACATAACTTGCATTTAAAAGTCTCAAGTTTATTAGACTGATGCGCCAAAAAGAAATGCTCTTTTAACAAATTTAAATTGTCAAATAATTGCATTTGTTTGCATAGGACACATCGATACACTTCGACACAATGCTCTTTTTTAATATGTTGTAAATAATCATTCAATTTCATAAGAGATAAATTACATTGTGTACATTGATATTGTATTTCTTTAGTATAATTCAAATCGTACATTTGAGACTCATCTTGACTTGATGAATTATTCAAAATACTAGTTAAATAGGGCATTTTTTGTTGTTGTTGTTGTTGAGTTTGTGTGTGCGTACCATGACAATTTCGCATGTGCACTAAATAAGACTCACTATTGGAAAATCTAGCATTGCACAATTCGCAATAGCTATTATTTATTTTTGGCGCAATCTTAATTAAATTATTATTATTAACTTTATGTGGTGAACCATTTATATTAATCAATTGAGAATTTTGCTCGTCTAATTTAGCTTCGAAAAAGTTTTCCTCATTTTTAATTAAATTATTTATATCTGTGAGTTTTGTCCTTTGTTCGTCGACTGAAACTAGTGTCGGATTTATTGTGGCCGTCTCATTAATTAAATCATTTAGATCAGCATTCTCGTTTTCTTTCGAGTGTTTAGTGTACATGTGACCCTCAAGAGCCAATTGAGAATGAAATTCCAAGTCATTACAAATAACACATTTAAACTTGGATTTGGAATGATGATGAGCTATGTGGACCTTAAGAGCAGCTTGTGTGGAATAACCACATTGACATATGGAGCATCGATATGGCTTGGAATTATTATGAGTTCGAATGTGTGCTTTTAAATGGTCACTTCTGGCAAAAGCCGTCGTACAAAAAGGACACTTGAAATTTTTCTCACCGCTATGAAGTTTAACGTGTCGGTTTAATGATCTCCTATGCTTAAAAGCCTTACCACACACCTTACATTTAAACATTAATAACATTGTGGAACTATTTAATACTTGACTATGATCTAAATAGGACGAATCGAATGTATTTGCTGTTGTTTGATTTAGTCTATGTTCAAATGGTTCTCCATAATCCCCCTCATCTTCATTCATATTATCATCTATGTCATTTAGAGTGTCATTATTAACCACTTCGGATTCCGAGTTATCCTCTTCGTCATCATCAGGGTCGTCACTTGTTGATCTTTTTCTCTTCCGCTCGTTTATATCAATCTCGCCTATTTCAGTCGATTGTAAAACACTTACATTTAATGATGAATGATTTAACTTATTTTCCGATGTCGTATTATTATTATCCCCATCTAATTCACTAGCATCTATAGCTGATTTAGGTTTAAACTGTTTACGTCGAGATGACATTTTATCCAACAATAAAACATAAAAAAAATTAAAAAAAAAATCTAAAAATTAAAAAAATTTTTGTATTAATTAAAAACAAAACAAAAAAAACGAAAAGAAGTTTTTTAACTTTAAAACGTGTGATTCTTAAATGTACATGAATAAATAAGTGCTTTTTTTCTTACTCGAAGTTGTTGTTGTTTCTTCTGTTGAGAAACACACACGCTAAACTAGAGGGAGAATGTACAATTTTCAATTTCTTTTTTGTTTCGTACATTCTCACATTCAACAAAAAACACCCTGAATTATAATAAATTTTTTTTGATATTTAAAGGTGAACTTGACTATCTACAAGAAACCACTACTACTACTAACCCCGTTAGAAACAACAGGATTTGTCCTTTTAAAAGTTATTTGATAAATAAATTATTATAATTGATATCGTATGAAAGGTTTCTGATTACTGTTAAAGGTGTCTGCGAGGTGTAGGTCTGTTGTTACCTTAATTAACATTATTTTTTTCAACTCCGCCCTAATTTATTCCTTATTACTGACCCTATATTTTTTTGTTTTTGTTGTTATTGTAAAGAGTATCGATTTTTAAGGTTAAATAAACTCTTGAGATATCACGCTACGTGAACTAAATATTTGACATGAAGCCTAGAGAGATATAACCGCGTTTTTTTTCAAATTTTTTTTTTATAAAATTTTATTTTTTAGGGTCAGTAAAAGCGATATAAGTGTATGATATTTATGGCCTTTATTAAATAAACCCGTTAAGTATTAATAATTAAAACCATAGGATATCGGAAACCTTTGAGAATTAAATATAAAATTTGTTAGTTTGTTTTAGCTTTGATTCTTCATAGCTACAAAAATTTATTTACTTGGCGTAAAAACTTAGAAAAATGAAATCTTCTTAATAACCAAAATTTATAAAAGTGTAACTAAAATTCAAATTCTTTCCTAACTAGCTTCTCTCTGATTTTGATATACATACAAATATATTTTTACTTGTCCATCTTTCTAATTCAATAACAATTTATTTATAAAATGAGTGAGTCTTAGGTTAATCATATAAAAATCTTCAATGATAAGAAACTGGAATTGAAGTGAATAATCTCGGAGAATGAATCAGTTATGCCAAAAAGAGTATGTTGTCAAGATAAACTACTAAATTAAAAGTTAAATAAACCTGGGTTTTTATAACCGAAAAAAATAAAATGAGAAAATTTTGAATTAAAAATTTAAATACGAAGTTTAGTTTATATTCGAAAAACTGAATCCCAAATTTAACTAAACCCGAAATAAAAAATAAAACTAAATGACTTTTCTTTTTTTGTTTAATTATAGTTACAAACTCCTCAAAATTGGACAAGTTGTTCTAAAAATATTAAGAAAAAAAATAAAATTTCGATTTTTGGTTAAAAACACCTTGCTTTTTAACAAGCTAAATAAAAGAAAAATATGTGTTGGAAGCTTTTTTATTTTATATTAAAAAGAAAAATAGTTACTTAGCTATGGTTACCTCGAATACTAAAACATAAAATTAGAAACTTGAAATAACTTGAAGTGAAATAGATTTTGTTACTTTGTGTTGCCTCTTGCTATTTTTTTCTACTCAGAATCACATGCTTTGACAAATTTTTAATTTTATTTTTTCAAATTTCTTTGTATCCCATAGTTACCTTACTTCGAACAAAAAAAAGAGGTCCAAATATAATTAGTGCTTTGTTTGCTTTAAAAAAAAATCAAACGTAAATTAAAGAGACCTAATAAATTTTCTTTATTTCAAGATAAAAAAATTCTCAAGATTTTTTAAAATTTAATTTTCTAGCTATGATAAAAAATATCGATTTTTTTTTCTTCTTTGATTGTTCTTTACGACTAGGTTAAACAAACCTTGCGACAAGAACTTTTTCCTTGAGATCCTATAAGATTATTATTATTTTTATTCATGTGTAATAAAAAATCGATAATCACTTCTCAAAGCCAAAATGTACTCTGAGTGTATAATGATATTTTTGTTTTAATTTCAGAATGTCTCAGGTTATCTTGACATAACTTTGTATTTTTGATTAAAAATAAAAACATATCTACTTTTTATTCATATTCACATCTTTTATCCATTTGCAGCATAATTATACATTTTCATATTAAAAATGATTCAATTAAAATAAATAAAATAAAAGACAAATTATAGTAATCTAGGAAATTAAGGTCGAGAATTTAAATCACTCTGACTTGATTTACTTATTATGAAGTCTTCAATAAAATGTCTTACACGCTATTTGAGAAGTTATTACGAGAAGATAAAATTCCAAATAATTTTGTAATTCACTGAATTTTGGGAAAAAAATTTTCCAAATAGATAATGACTCAAAATCTTTTAAAAACTTAACTTGGTTAAAAATCCTATTCGTTTTTAAATTCTGAATCGAACAAGGTTTCTCTGAATCAACTGAATAAGTATATTAATCTTGATAACAAATAAATTCATTTGAAATAAATTGACAATTTAAAACTACTTGACTTATTTGTTATGTAAAATTGTTTGAAATCAAAAAATTCAGGGATGTATAACCGAACAAGTTTATAAATTAAGATGTGATACTATAAATAGACAACAACAAACTATTATCTTTTTTTCCATAAATTTTGATGTTTTTTTCTCAAGCTAAATGCCAGAATTTAAAAAAAATATATAATTATTTATTATGATTACGGTCATAGCTGAACTTTAAACTACAAATTTCCTATCTTTTTTACTGTACTGTAGCCATTTACTTTGTTTTTTTCCCAATTTTTACTTATTAACAAAAATTTAACAATAGGTATTCATTAGACTATGTGCCTATTTAACCTGTTTGTTGCGTCTTTTTAAAATTACTCTTTATACGTGCAATAGTGAATCAAAATTACCCACACATCCAAATAATAATAAAAAATAAAATAATTGATCAACTTTGAAGCGATATAAAATAGATTATTTTCATGGATAACAATTCAACTATGGGTTACCTATGGGTAAGCAAGAATAATTCAGTAATTCAATCAGTGACTCGAAATTTAAAATTAATTTAACGCTGGATATTTTTTGACCTTTAACATATTTTTTAATAGTTCCAAAAGATAATTGTTAAACTAAAAAATCGTCTATCTGTCATTGTATACTTTTTTGTTTATTTTGAACTATAAAGAGAAAGATTTTATTAAGATTAAGGTACATGATGTACTTGCTGGATATAAAGAGCGATGGCTATTAATCAACTCAACCATAATTAAACTTTTTTTTTCTGTTACATGTAATATGATAATATTAAAAATGCAAAATTAGTATTTTTTGAAATTTTCTACATAATTTTGAAAAATAAAAGATTTTTTTTTCAACTTCATTCTAGAAAAAATCTGAAAGAGAAAAAAAAATACATGAAAATGAATAAGATTAGACGAGTTTTTGCAAAAAAAATGTTCATTCTTATACCAATTTTTCTTCTATTTCCAAAATATATTTACTTATACAAAGTATCCAAGCGAAAAATATCAATCGAACAAAATTAATCTAAATCAACTTCATAAAATTCAGATGTATTTTTTTTTAAATTTAATTTTTGTCAATCAAAATATATAATGATTTTTTTCACTTTATCAATTGTTAATAAGAAATATGGTAATAACGTCTATATTCGGATTAAAACTTAAAGATAAGAACTGGATTTTTAATCGGCTTGATTGTTTTGATAATCATGTAATTTAACTTAAATTTACTCGATTTTTAAGCGTTCTAAGGATCAAAATGGCGATGTTTATTTTACGTACCTTGAGTTTGATAATCAAAATAATTAATACAAGCCGAAAGCTGAGTTGACTTTTGAAAAACATCTCACTGCTTAGTGAGACTAATAAATCACATTCACATTTGAATTCGATTTACAATTTTCAATTGAATCTTGGAATAATAAAAATTGATTTTTACTTTTGATAGAATAATAACAAAAAAAAGTATTTAAAAAAAAATTTTCTAAGAAAAAAAATAATAAAAAAAAAGATAACTTGAAACTTTATAAAGCCCATCAACAAAATAAAATAATTTTCTAAATGTTTCGTTTTTAATTGATACTAAGACGAGAAAAACGGACTCGGAGATTTTTATAAATTAAGAATCCCTAAATATTAAAATATAGGTTAATCTTTTAGACGTTTTAAGCAAGAGACGCTGAATTTTTCTTTTACTTTATGTCTTTCTCTCTCTCTACCTATCGTTTTCTATTTGCGTCTTGTATTTACTAAAATCTTAAAATATTAACAAAGGCGTTCGATATAGTAGAGCGCCTCGAAAATTTAACATTATTTTTTTGTATATTTTTTTCTCGTTTTCTATTTCGTACTAGTAGTTATTTTTTATTTTTTTTTTTTTTGACAAACTAAACTCCTTTAAGCTTTGGGTATAATTTTAAGACAAGAGCAGTATTATTTTTGAGATAAAAAGTTTTCCCTAATAAATTTAAATCCGAACTCCCGAAAACAATGAGTCTAATGAGAGACATTAAACATAAAATAAAAAATCGAAAGAAAGAAATAAAGAAATTTTGCTAAGTTATTAAGTTAGAAAAAAAATTTCCCAAAAGTGAATTTCATTTTAATAAACTTTAAGTTTGTGCGTTTTTTTTATGATTTCGACTATAGTATCTTAAAATTTGGCTCATATCCCCTTATCCTAGTTCGAGTACAATCAAATCAACTGAATTAAATAGAAAAAACTCCTCATTTTTTATGATGATTCGTTTTGACTCATGATTATCTGCTAAAAAATTACCTTATACATACATGAGCCCTATAGTCTGAAATTAAATTTCAAGCCATCAATTCCCTATTGAGTTTTAGTAATTAATTTCCAAAAATAAGAAAAAATTTTATGTTTGATTTCCCTTAAGTGGTAAACACTGAATATAACTAATTATTTCCATAGATCCCCGTGCATTTTAAAGTCAAAAAAAAAATCAAAAATTGATTTTTCCTTTGTCTTTAAAATATTATCTATACTCATAGGAGCTAAAAATCTTTTTTCAAAGGCTTTTTTTAGCACAAAAAAAACTTTTCGTTTGATTCCTAAGTATATATTATTTAACGCCTGTCTTTTGAGTTCCTAAGTTACTATAGTTACTTTTTTTTTTAACATTTTTTAATAATATCGACCTAAAATACACTTTGTTGCGATGGAAAACAATTTATCCGTTTGAACATCTCTTTCCCTGTAGAATTAAATCCAAGTGTTAATGGTAAATAGAATTAGAAAAAATGGCTTCCAAGTTAAGTCATTGTAACATTAATTTTTTTTTGTTGAAAAAAAAAGCAAATAAACCATTTACTTTTTAAGTAAATTTAAATAAAATTTATAAATTTATTATTGCTAAAGGTTTATTTGTGTATTTTTAACACTTGGTACTCAAAAATTTTAGAGCAATTTAAATTTAGTCTTAATTTATGTTCTGTGAATAATAGTTGTTAAGGAGCATCAAACTTAAGTATTTTTCTAAGTCACATGAAACCTAATATCGTTGACTTTTTTATTGTTATAAAAAAGCCTATTAAACATACTTCAGCTGAAATTTTAATTTTGATTTAAAACGCAAATACCTTGGGTCTATTGAAATTTATTTGAAGGTTATTTTATTATATTATTATTATATTTTGGTATGAATTATTCGAAGGATTTTTTGTAATCAGATCGAGTCGCTAACTTTTTGCTAGAAAAAATAAAATCTGAAATTTTAGAATTGAACACACGATTTTATTATTTAAATGAAGTATTGAATGATTCAAATACCACTAATTTATATTTGAGTTTTAAATTCATGTTGAATTAAATTTCAAAATTTTCTAACAGGTGTCCCATAAATGCCCGCTTTAACGATAGTTATTAGCCTAATATTTTGTACGTTTTAAGTCATTAATTTCATGTTAAATATATTTTTTATAAAATATATTTTATAAACTTTCATTTTGATTTTAAAATTAATTAGGTTCGATGTAATATGTAATTTTCTTATAATTTAGATTCGGCAAATATAAAACCAGATATAAAAAAGGTTTTTTAGAAAATTTCAGTTTATAAAATCTGATTTTTGGTTTAAAGATTTAGTTCTAACTTTAAAATGAAAGAAAAAATTAAAAAAATATATAACATAATACTGAAGAGCCCGATTAATAGATAGGATGAATTACAAAATCGAATAAAGCTCTAGGTTCGATTAAAATTCAATTTCTTTTTTAGAGCAAAATATTTTTAAGCTCTTATATAATGGCTTAGTTAGATCAAATTTAGAGTATGCTGCTAGTTTCCAACATCCAAAGGAGATATTGAAATTAATTGAAAAAGTAAAGAAACGCGCGACAAGAGTGGTAAACTTAGTTCGAAATTTTCTTCTGAAGAACGACTGAAGAAGCTGGGAATGATTAAGTTAGAGGACAGAAGAGTGAGAGGTGATCTGATTCAAATGTTTAAGATTATGAATAGTTGAGAGAATATTAATTTGACGAATGGAATTAAGTTTTCAACAGCAAACAATAGAAACTTAAGAAGGGAGCACGATATACGGCTAGTAAAAGAAATAGTCAAAAGATACCATTTTATTTCAAATAGGGTCTTAAATTATTGCAATCTAATAGAAATTTTCCTCTAATTCCATTTATATGTAGGGTTGATGTGGATTTCCTACATTGCACATAAAAAATAAAATATTTCATAGAATTGTTGTTTGTAAACTAAGATGTAAATCATAAGCTATATCATTTAAAAATTATTCATAAGCTTTAATTTGATATAAAATTTGAAAACTTTTTGGTAGTTTTTACAAATAAATCATTATTTTAAAGTTATACACCTTAAAAAAGGGTTCTTTTGAAGAATAAATATTTAAAAATTTTTTTTTCTCTTCTAAATTTATACAGTAATAAATAAATTTGCAAAATTTTAGAGCATTCCGATAATCAATTTCATTAGAAAATAATCGTTAATAAACAAAATTTGATTATTTGTCATAGTTTCAATAATTGAGTCTTTCTTTCTATTAAAATTTGATCGCTCAATCTGATTTTTACTTTTTATGGGGTAATAAAGGGCCAAAAAAAATGCCGTTAACTAAAAACAATCTCAATTTATGATAAAAGAGCCCAACCACGTCTTAAATCAATTTGAAACTTTATAATTAATAACAGTAATGAATTTTTAGACTATTTTTTAAGGATTTTTCAAAAAATTAATGTAAAATTTACGTGTTGACATCCACGACAATTAGGCTTCATAAAAATTACAGTTTTTTAGAGGAAAGCATAAAATTTTTTTTTTGCTTTTTTTTAGTGTTCACTTTTTTATCCAATAAAATTAATTTTGAAAATTTCAAAAATATTGCACTGCTTTAATGGAAAAAACTTGATATGATTAAAAAATTTCGGGGAAAAAGTACAGCCAACCCTCTTTAATCCGAACAACAAAATTTCACCAAAATTATGTCCGGATTAAACAAAATTCGGATTACGAAGTATTTTTTCCGTTGAAAAGTGCAGATTTTTTTCGAAAAAATTATTCGGATAATCGAGGATTTCCGGAATATCGAAGCTAGGATTAAAGAGGGTTGACTGTACCTTTTTAGCAGGTTAGGGGAAAAAGTACCCCTAACCTGCTATTGTAGAGAAAAATCTTGAACTTTTAAACACTAATTTTACTATCGTAAGAACTTATAGCTGTTTAAAATAAAAAATTAAAATTTTAATTTTTATCTAATTTTTTGATTCTATCACATTCTGCTTATGTCACATAAAATTCAAAGAACCGATGTAGTGACTTGATCGCGAGATGACTGTATACTAATTTATAAATTGGCTTTCCTTTTTTTAATTAATTTTCGACTCAAAAATATAATTTAATATTTTCCGCAGCCATTAAAAAAATTTAAACAAATATAAAAAATTTTTAAATTAAAAAAAATTAAAAAAGAATTAAAATAAATACAAAATATTTTAGTAGTAGGATTAGTTTATTTTCCTAAAAAATTCAAGCCATGTTTTGAAAGTAGTGATTGATTTGGTCGATAACGATTCTGTTCGTTTAAAAATAGAATCTATTTGAGATCTTAGTGTTTTCTTTTACAAGGCTGTGATTTTTCGCTCTACGTGGCTTTACAATCAGATTCTTTGCATAGTTTACGCCATTGACTAAATGAACTTTTTCAAAGCCATTTACTATTTTTAACATTTGAATTAGATCACCTCTAGTTCTTATATCCATAAGACTATTCATTTATAATTCTTCAATCCTCTGTTCATATGATTTGTCCTTATTGTTTTCACAAGTTTTGTCGCTCTATTCGGAATTCTGTCAAGCATCTTAATGATTGATTACCACGAACACATGCTGTTGTTTCACTTAATATGTTTGTTCCCACATGAATCTTAATTCGAATTATAATATAATTATTATAATTAAATACGTTTTCTTTTCTCGATTTATTCCTATGTACATCGATTTACGTTTTGAAAAATTTAGTTCTGTTGACCACTACTTACACCAGTTGACAAGAAAATTTAGATCATTCTTAAACTCTCTGTATCAAGTTTTTTTTAAATCAATAACCCGATAAGTTTAATATCGTCGGCGTACGATATAGTTGTAACTTGAAGCATTTCAAGCAATTCATTTATAAAAATAATGAAGAGTATCAGATCAAGGTCTGAACCTTAGGTTACTCAACTAGTGACTGGTTTCCATATTGACGTCACGTCGCTTAGAACTATCCTCTGTTTTCTTTCAAAGAGAAAATATTTTATCCACTTGTACGTTTCGCTAGTGATTCCATAGATTTTAAAGGATCTGGCAATCTAAACTGTCTAGTTAGAATACAGATTTAAAGTAATTACTTAATTCGTCGACGATTAATGAAATTCCACTTGTGGCTAGCCTCGATGCCGATTTTGTTTTAGCAGTGAGCAGAAAATTTCTGAATGTTAAGCCAAGAATAATAGAATTTAAACGGGACAAAAAAATTTCTGAATCAAATGAGATTATTTATTTGATGACAATGATTCAATGGACGATCAAGACTAATATTACTTTGAAAACCAAAAAGCAAATAATAAAGGTAAAATCAACCTATCCGAAAAAACACAAGTAAATATTCTAAATATTTTTTCCCCATCTTTTAAATTCGACTAAAATCTCAAAATCGCCACCAAAAGAAATAAAAAAAAATGAACCATCAACATCCCAGAATCTAAAACAGCGCTAAATTAAAAAAAAGCTCTGCTGCTTATCAAACTCCACAAATACCTCAACCACTATTCTATTTGCCTCACCATGCTGCTCTAACTAAACTAATAGAAAGAAATGTAGCATAAATTTGATAAATCAAATCACTCATAACATAGATTGGACATAGAAGAAAATTTTATGAACAACTAAACATTAAACAGCAAAATTCAAAAAACATGGAACTCACTGATTATAAAATAGAAAAAGAGACCTCAAAACTCTTGAACTTAGAACAAACAGATTGAGTTTGTAATTTCTAATTTTTATTTTATTTTATTTATTTATCTTTACCTAATTTACTTATCGTTTATCTTTTTTTCTACTTTAATTCAAGAGGTCGAAGTGTTGGGATCTTAATAAAAGAGAAAATCGACTTCATTGAACTAAGCGAATAAGATAGATTCCTAAAACGTCTTCGATAATTAGGTATTTAACCAGTGACCACTTTCCTATTCTAATTTGTTAACTGGTTATTGATGGTTTAAAGAATTATGATATAAACATTGATTGTCATGACTCAAATAATATAAATAATCAAATAAATTCAACCAAGCCATCTAGCCTTAAATTATTCATTAAATCATTTGATACCAAAAAATAATAAAAAAAAAATTTGAAAAATTAGAGTCTCAAAATTTACATTAGTATTAGAAAGTAAAATTTAAATTTAGTCAATGTTTTTATAAAATAAACTATTTACAATTGGAAACTTCAAAATAAAAATTATTTTTAAGGCAATTAAAGTCAAATTTTTTTAAAAAATAAACTTTTTACAATTCTATTTTTTTATTAAAAAATTATTATTATTGGACAATTAGATTCAATAATAAGTTTTAAAAATTATAATTTTATTATCAAATGATTCTACATTAAGTGTAGAACAATATACAAATTTTCTATTTATATTAAACAGGATAAAAAATGTATTATCTTATTTTATAATGTTAAATGTTGAAATGATTTATTGATATCTGTGAATTGAGTCCTAACTTCAAATCGCCTATTTTCAGCCAACTCTTCGATAAACCAGCTCATATCGGTCTCAGTGGGTGAGTCGTTCAGTTTTCTGGACTCGTCAAAAATTCTACTCGGTTCAATCCTCATCTGCTGCTTTTACTCTTAATACAGTGGTTAAAGACAGATGCATCGGTTTGAGTTGACCTTGAAATAAGCGAGATTGGGTCGTTTAAAAGCTCATCTCGATTTAAAATTCAAGTAGTCTCGTCCGAAAAAAATTTTGCTCTCAATATACATTTAAAAAATGTAAACAATCAAATCCATTTGTATGACAACCAGTTCGACGATCAATAAATTGTTTGCTATGATTAAGGGTTAAATGTTGATAATTTTCTTTTAGTTAATTGATTTTAATAAAATTTTTATGAAAAGATCCAAAAATTTGAACAAAAGAGAATATCTTAAGCCAGAATATTTATTTATTTATTTAAACTAATGCTAAGGCCGATTATCGACCACTTTACCAGGATCGCCACAAAAAGACCGATCCTGTCAAAAGTAAAAAAAATAAAGAAAAAATTAATAAAAAATTAATAAAAGTAATAAAAAAAGATAAAAACGAAATAAAGAAACGTATATAGTTAGTTTTCTTTAAAAAGTATAAAAATACAAATAATATTTATCTTTATTTCTACAAATTACGCAACGCGCCGATTTGACTTTGATGGGCGATATAATAGGATTATGATAAGTGTATTACTTATTAGTTCCTTGATAAATTGGATTGTCGTATCGCAATAAATTGTAAATTAGGTGACAATTTGATTCATTGAATATTTTATGGATATCATTGTAGACCTGATTGTTTTTTTGAGGGTTTGGTGATCAGAGATTGATTCTTTTAAAAAAGCTTGCAGTTTTCGATAATATTATTGCTACCAGCCTGTGTTACCTCATTAAGGATTGTGAGAACGTCACTGATGTAATCTCCACCATTATTATTTGAAAGTAAGTCCTTAATTATAGCCTTGATATATTCATTTGACAGGAGTCTTAGAAAAAATTCAATTTGAATGTACTTTAGTCGCTTTGTGGTGCCATTTAGATTTATTACCAGCTTCAAATTGGACATTTTACAACGTTTTGGAATACCAAAGATTGTTCGAATTATATTATTTTCTATTCTCTTTAGTTCATTAATATTTTGTTTCAGATGAATTATTACTTCAGCGCCGTAATAGAGAACAAGCATGATAAATATCTTATATAAATGTCTTTTCAAATAGGCATTGGTATTTTCATTAAGTATGTCTAGGTTTTTTATTTTTGATAATGCTATAAGTGATGATTTTTTTCTTTTTGCTATGTGGTCTTTATCATTATTTTCTTCATTTAGTTCGACCCAAAGGATTTGAAATTATTAACCTTATTAATTGTTGTTCCATCAAGAATAAGCTCTCCTTGCCAAGTGTCTTTTCTTCTTTCTTTTGCTTCACGGTTCGTTTGCTATTGAAGGTCATAAAGTCAGTCTTATCGGGATTAAATTAAATCAGCAAAGATTTACCGAATTCACTTAGAATTTCTAGAGATTCTTTTAAACCAGCTTTGGTATTGCTAAAGATAATTAAGTCGTCGGCATAGGCAATTATGTCAATTTTGGTGTTAAACAATTCAATTCTTTATTTATTCGGGCTTATTGTGTTTAGAAGATCTTCAGTGTAAATTGAGAACAGTTTTGGTGACGCTTTTCCTCCTTGTTTGCGACCCAATTTTGATCTAAAACAGTTAGAAAATTCCTAATTTTTTTTTAAATAATATAAATGATTCATTGTAATATCTTATGAAGCTTAGTATAATATGAGGACTAATTTCTTTCTTTATCATGTTTTTCAGGGTATTGTTCTATTGACTTTGTTGAACGCTTTACTAGCGTCGATAGCGAAAATGCACAACCATTTTTTTCTTTTCTTACACATGTCAATCGCTTGTTTTAAGACCCACACTGCGTGTTGGAACGATGACTTTTTCTTGAAGCCGAATAGTTTGAGTAATCGACATATTCTTTTTCTATGAGGCTAAATAGTACTGCTTCAAAAAGGTTTGTGATTTAATCAGAAATCGCAATTGGTCGAAGATTATTTAGGCCATTACATGCTATTTTTGGGTCCTTAATTAAATTGAACAATTAAATATGAAAGGAATTGTTTGATTGTTTATCAAACAAAGATAATTTTTATGTATTCTTACAATTTTGTATTTTTTGAATATTTAAACATCTCGTTGCTAACCTCGCTTATTCCTAATGATTTTCCATTTTACAAATTTGCAATAATTTTTGTCAGGTCATTTAAGTCAATTATCTGATTAAACTTAATGTCTTTGTTTTTCTCAATGAATTCAGAAACAAATTTTTTATTAATGAGATCACCAAATGTTCCTTCTTTATTTCTTTTTGTAAAAACATTTTCATAGTGTTCTTTTAGTGTTTTAATGTCTATATTTACTGAATTTTTAGATCATTGCATTCGTTTAATAGAATTCCAAAAACTTTGCTTTTCGAATTTGAAAAGTTCATTTAATCTTCGAGCTTGGCCGATTTGTTTAATTTTTATATTGTGTATTTTTTTGTTTTGCTTCGTAATATTGTTTTTTTATATTTGGGTCGAAGTCTGTTATAACTTTGAATGACATTTTTATGCAGCTCTTTGATAGTTGAATCCCACCATTTATTAAATTTCATTTTCCTAATTTTTTTCTTTTTATCTCTCAGGCGATCTCTTAGTTCACTTCTGACTTGGTTGGCGGAGCATTTCATTGCGTTGCTTAACACTAGAAGCACCAGCCTATTTTTAATCAAATTTTTGAACATAAAAATAATAAAATCCACATTAAAAAAATATTTTATTTATTTTTTTTTCTTTCTGAAAGTCTTTTTGATGATTATGTTCCACTTTCAGAAATTAGTTTCAGAAGTCTGTCTATCTGTAAATAAAAAACTTTTTTCGTTAAAAAGATTATTTTATTTATGTACTTCTGTCAAAATTTAATTTTTTAAAATATTTATTTTACCTTACTTTGACTATGTATTTACATTAATTTTATATTTTTCTAAAGAAGCAATTCAGCGTTTAGCAAATTTCTTCTATTTATGTATTTATAAATTACTTAGAATAAGTTTGAATTCATCAAATTTCAATGAATTAAATAATTTGTTAGAAAAATACGGTCTATTTGCTTTTCAGCTTAGAGCTTTAGAAAGAATGTTAACATTTTCTTTCAAGATAATTAATTTTGCTAACTCACCACCACTTTTGAAAGAACAGTTAGCCAAAAATGAGACTCGAAATCTGAAATATGAATTAAGAAATAAAGATCGAATCATTGAATGTGGATCAAGAACAAGAAAGTTTTGTTTTTTAAAATTTAGAAAATTTTGATTAATTTTTTTTTTTTTTTTATGAACAACAAATTAATTTTTATAATAACAATCTTTTTTATTTAAACTTGAATAAATGAAGTGTTAATCAGTCTAGTAATAGATATGGGCACTAGCCTGTTGATTAACCTTGAAACTTGAACTTGAATCTTTATTCTAATTTTGCAGAATCAGATACTGAAAAATCATTAAAATATTATTCTTTTATAATTTACTTTCCATTCCTATTTTCCTTGGCCTTATAGAGACACTAATTCCCAGCAACCAAAAATGACATTAGTGTTTCCTTAGATATTTTAAAAAGTAACAAATGAATAAAATCAAAAGACAGCTCTAACCGTATTCGAGTCCACTTTTCAATTGCTGAAAATTAGCCTACTTAAGATTTTTGGAAATTTTTTTTCTAAAATAATTAAAATTTGAATTTATTTACTGTGGATCTAATATAAATGCAAAGTCTACAGTAACCGCAACCCGTGTTAATTAGATTTTACTTTCAATTTTAAGATGCTTAAGCTGTGGTTCCGGTCAATAGTTAAGGTTATCAGTATACGCGACATTTATATATAAGAACTATGTATTTTATTTAAATAAAAATTTTAATCAAGTCCCATAGACACAATATTAATTAAGAAATGAGTAAAAATAGAAAAAAAAATTGTAATAAAAAGTTAATTTCTAAAACTTTTTTTTTGTTACGTGAAATTAATTAAAAATTAAGTAATTTTTTTAACTGAATAAGTAGTAACCATATAATTTCTATAAGAAATCATTAGCTCATTAAATTAAAGAGTAAATAAATTTTTCTTTTTTTTTGCTTAATAGAATGTAAATTGATTACCTTTTTAATCATGAATCAAAAAAATAAAATAATAAATTAGATTGATTAATTAATCTATTTTTTTTAACCGAAAATAATTGAAGTTAATTGAAGATAATTGAAAAAAAAGACAAAAATTAATTGGAGATAATTGGTAAAGAAAACCTTGACCGTTGAAAGATATAACTTTTTTAATAAAATAGATATGGGCGGTCTAGATCATCATGATCAGATGTAAACACTTTATATTAGAGATAGAAAAGACTATTGATATTGGCATAGATTTTTTTTCTCTCTTAAAGACGACAGTGACTAAAGAATAATGCATTGAACTTTGATCAATGCATTATTGAAAAAAAGGATCACCAAAACATATCATGGATAGTAAATATCTAAAATTCGAACAAAAACTTAACATTTATTGTAGCTTTCAAAAATTGTTCGGAAACAGGATAAAAAATTATCGAACACAACTTACTTATTAATTTAATAAAAATTAAAAGCCAATATAATCTTTTTTATAAATATTTAAATTAAGACAGTTAAAATTTAAAAAAGTATATTTTTTTCTTTTTTTGTGACTTTTTCAATTGTTTTTCTGTAAAATTTTTTATTTTTCCTAAAAAAAATGAATTGTATGAAAATTCACATTCAACTATTCAAAAAGATAATCCAATAATTTATAACTAAAAGTTGTTAGGATTTATTTTAGCAAATAGAATTTAGCTACATATTTATTTTTTATTTCTCATTTGATTTTGACTATTTTTTAATTATTTTAATTTGCTAAAATCAGCTAAGCCGGTTTAGACATGTTGTGTTGAACTTAGACGCTTAAAACTATCACTAACACTCCTAACATGTAAAAATTAGTAATGTTAAATATTTCCTTTTTTTGGGAAAAATTCTCAATGCGAATAGTTGAATTGCACGAAACTTTATGAAGTCTTTTTACCATTATAATATCTAAATTTTGACTCCTACAAATAACATGGTCAATCCAGCTAAATACATATTCATTAATCATAAATTTTTATTGAGTAAAGTCTGTTTATTGTTGTTGTTTGATGTCTGCAAACGTAAGATTATTCTCTAAAATGAAGTCAAGGAGTACTACAGAATTATGATTCGGTTTGTTTATATCCGTAAGCATGTAACCAAGTATCACTATTTCTTTATTGTTTTTAGTGTTTATTATTTCTTGGAGATGAGTTATTTCTTGGTCAAATTCTTGTTGGCTATCTTTATAACCTTTAAAATATGGCAGATAAGTGTTTATTAGAAGTAAATTTCCGACCTCTAATAGTCAAGAATATATATTAAAGATATTTTCTTTCCCTAAAATTACAATGAACGAGCTATAAAAAAAATTAAAAAAATTAACAGAGGACTCTCCTTAAGGCCCAGATAATATTAACAAGTTAGCGTCGCCTTGCTCCTTTTCAAAGCGACCTAATTCATCTTTGTGTTATTATTTAATTTTTAAAAATCATTAAACTCAAAGTCTATATACAGTGGTTGTAATATACACCTAACGTCAACCGTAAATTTTGACAGTAACAGTAACCCAAGTTAATCAGCCTTAATTTTCAATTTTAAGATGTTCGATTACGGTCAAATGTTACGGTTAAGCTTACATTTATTTTACAACCACTATAGTGAACAAAGAAAAGTCGCCTTGTTCAATTTTTCTGAGCTGATAAAAGCATTTTAATGTTTAATTTATTAAAGTTTGGAAAAAAATTTTCGTTCAAAGGTATTGAAATTTTTTATTTGTGGATATTTTTAGCCGAGGTCTAAAAGGAGGGTTAATGATGATTCTAATATGAAATAAAAAAAAATTAAATTTTTGAAAATTTATAAGTAAAATAATCAATTTTCAAAAGAATTTAATTATTTTAACCTAATCTTAAGTCTTGGCTTTTTTTAAAAATCTTTCTGGTTGTTATGTCATTTATCTTTTTTTTATTCGCCATGAAAAATATTAAGTTTTTTTGTAAACTCGAAACAGCATAACAGGATGCTTAAAAACATCTCTGAAAAATTTCACTCGTAAATTAAAAAAATTTTTTAATATCTGTTTAAGTGAGTCAAATATACCAGAAATTTGGAAAAATTCTAAAACAATACGATCTCGAAAAAAAAAGTAAGCGAGACCGATATATGATGAGTTAATTTTCCGAATGATATTTACTTAGCACATATTCAATAAATTTAGAACTGGGTCATTCGGCAAGACAAATTTAGAGAAGGATCTAGAAGTTTATTTTCAAAATGATCTTAAAAGGAATGGTCAAAGTAAATTAATAAGTTATTTCGTATGTAAATTTTTTGAGCAAAAATGAAACTTGAAATATGAACAAAATGCTCGAAATTAAATGAAAAATTCAAAAATTTTATTTCCTTGATTTGGTTGTGTTTAATAACCAAAATTTTTTTCTAAAATCGAAGAACTACCATTTTTGACCCTAACCACCCCTTTGGTCACCGAAGGGTCGACCGGGAAAAAAAATTTTTTTTAAGCATTTTTTATTGTCTTAAACATATTAAAAAATTGGGATGTAGTATACCTTGCTTCAAAAATAGTTTAAATCTTTTTGATTTTTTTGATTATTTTAGTTATTTAAAGCGAAGAATTCTTATCAATTTTGAAATGAAGACTCAATGAAGGTCATTAAAAATCATATTTTTATTGATTTTTAATAAAATAATTATTTGAAAATAAATTTTAAGTCTAAATCTTGAATTATTTAAAATTGGTTGTTAGTTAGGTATTTACCGATAAAAAAGTACTTTAATGTGCATAACACAAAACATTTTCAATTTACGTTTTATTATTTTTTCAAATTCTAATTTTCAAATAGTTTTTAGAATTTTTTATTTAAATTAAGATTAACAACATTCTGATGATAATGTCGATTAACAGGGAAAAAGGATAATCATCTATTAGATTTCTAAATCAGTAATAATTTTACTTAAAAAATATCCCTAGTATTATGTTATGCACATTAAAGTACTTTTTTATCGGTAAATACCTAACTAACAACCAATTTTAAATAATTCAAGATTTAGACTTAAAATTTATTTTCAAATAATTATTTTATTAATTATCAAATGATTCTACATTAAGTCTAGAACAATTTACATCTATAGTCAACCAGAGCAAAAAATTCCAGCTGAACTCTGTCTGAAAACTTTTTTCAAATAATTTATGACATAAAGGCGCTCTGTTTGAGATCTGCGTGACTTTTGAGATATTTCCACCCCCCCCCC
>NTPY01000778.1:57063-109136 GCA_002922825.1 Brachionus calyciflorus | reverse complement strand
TCAACAAAATTCCAAGGCGATGAAATCATCTGTTAAGAATTATTTTGTTTCACTTTTTATAAAAACAGGTAAAATAAGTATTTTGGCCAAAATAATTTTCTCTTGTTATATTTAAAAATTTTAAAGTTTCAAGTTTACCCAGGTTTTATTTAATTCTGAGGCTGAGGCCGTTTTCTGACCACTTACTCAGCGTCCCGTCAAATAAAATAGAAAAAAAATAAATGTTATTTTTAAGTTTAGAATGGAAGCTATTAAAGTTTTTTCAGGTTCCATCATGTACCAAAAAATTATGAATTTGTTCGACTTGTTTGAATAAGGTGTTATTGTATTCTAAAAATTCATTTTTCATTCCTGAAGAAGATCGAATTAATCTAGACAGCTCTTTACTGATGGTGCCAATATCTGAAGAAAAATTGTCTAAATTTTGATGAGTTGAAATAATTGATTGCGTTAGATCTTTAATCTCGCAGCGTATTGACTGTAAATTTATCGTTTGTATTTGTTTAGTTTTTTCGAGAAACTCAATTTTTTGATCAAAATTTGAAAATTGATTTTCAACAAGGGATTCAACTTTTTCTATAAGTCCATCTTCTTTCTTTTGCTGATCTTTTTTCTGGATTGATAGAATATCCATTTGATTTGAAATAAAATTTTCACCTTGCAATATATTGGTTACAAAACTGTTTATTGATAATTTCTTCTGAGAAAAAAGCTTGCATTCGTCGCTAAAACAAATGTGTTTTCCCGAGCAGTTAATACATTGCCTTAATGTAGATATGCAATGTTCACTTCGATGCCCATGTTCGGCGCATTTTAAACATCTTTTGTCGCTTTGACATTTATTCTCTTGATGATGTAAACTCCCACAATTTCTACATATCTTGTGACTAATAATATTCGGTAGTACATTATGAAATTTCTTATCTTTTCCAAACTTTATACCATGCTTTATAATATGAATAAAATCACCAATCTTTCTGCATCTAGCCATGATTTTGTTAGTAGGTTTTTTTTGATGATTGTGTATTCTTCTTATTCCAAAAAGTCCATATTTATCGCACATATCTTTTACTTCTTTTGACTGTTGCGAAATTTTAAAATTTTTTTTAATATTCGTGATGATAACTTGTAGATTTTGACACTTTGAATAAACTTTTACTCCTGTTTTAAATGCGTCATTTGGCCATTTTCCAATTAACAAATTATAATCCTCATAGTTTTTGACTCGTACTTTTAGTTTGACAATTTTTGATTTTTTATCAACAATTGGGAGAATCATTTCCAAACGTTTAAAATTTAGACATCTTTCGATTTCGTCGATTCGTTCGTATATAGACTTGTATTCGTTTAGACCGTTACCCGAAATAATTACATCGTAGTACTTTCTATTATATTTTTGCTCGAGAAACTTTTCATTGTATTCTGATATTTCCACCTCTTCGTTACATTCCATTTGTAGATTTATTATTTTTTTTGTCATTTCACATGAGATTCGTTTTTGTTCACCAGACAGTTTATTTTTGGTACTTGTTTTTTTGTGATTAAATTTTAATGTCTCTGTTAATAAGGCTGTATTTCCTTCTGAATTTTGTAAATTTAAATTGTTCTCAATTCGCTTTTTAATAGACTCTTCCCATTTTAATACTTTCTTAAGAACTATTTGATCACGTTTAAGGTCGTCTTTCAATTTGTTTATCGTTCTTTGCTTTTCGGTAATCATTTTCTCATAAATTTAAAAGATTTTGACGATTATATTGAATTATTTAATTCGATTAATTAGTATCTTATTAGTAATATGTCGTTTTAGATTAGATTTTCTTGGATTCGATCGTTTTTTATGGTTTTTAATTTTTCTTTAGATTAAAATTGTTGGTTTTAGAGAATAATACTTTACGATTATTATTCTCGAATCTTTACCAAAATCGATCAAAGTGATCAATTTTATAAAAACGGCAATTATTTTATTAAAATTTTTCAAAAAAAGAAAAATTTTAATATATGCGTGTGCATAAATATTCTTGAGCAGTTTCGACCCGCTTGAAGATAGGTGAATCATACGTAAATTTTTGTCAAATTATGGCAATTTAAAAAAAAATTTTCGATAAAGCATTTTCTCTAAAAAATATTTCTCACAAACAAATTTTTTTTAAGTCTTAGAATTTAGAAGATTTAGAAGAAAATTTTGAATTTAGTAAAGTTAGAGAGGATATTATCAAAATGCTTTAAATAATTAAAAGGTCATGAGAAAATTACTCAGTGAACAGTATGAATTTGAGATTTCCAATTTGAAAATCCTGGCGAGTCATTTTGACCTCTCTGTTCTTTAGGTTTTAGAGAGAATAGGATTTTTTTCTTAATGAGAATAGGAATCATGAAAAAAGGCAATTATACAACGTTTTTTAAAAATAATTGTTTGTTAACTTTTTATTATCGAAAATTAAATAATTTATTTGTTTTTGTGTTGAACTAAAATAAATTTTTTGTAGTTTAAAAAAAAATAAATTCTATTTAATATAATTATTCTATTCTTTTTCGTTTTAAAAATTTATTGGTTTTGTGCAGCCAATTTGGCTTTTAAGCTTTCTGGCATGGTTGGTGGTGGTGGTCTAGGGATACCCATAACAACTTTGAAGGTATCATAAATGAACCATTGTAAAGCAGTTAGAGTACCAATCATAATTATACGTGGTCCTAAACCTTTCCATAAACCAGCAAAACCAATGCGTTTGACAGCCTCACCAGCAGTTAAACCTTTTTCATTGTTCAATTTTGATACAACTGTATCTGCTGGATGTGATACAACGGCACAGAAAACACCAGCTATATAACCAGCGGCAAAAGTAACGAGCAATTGTTCACCTTTAGTACATTGATCTCTTGGTTTTGGTACGACATGTTTGTACAATAGTTCAACTGTTTTTTCAAAGCAGGCGAATTTCATCATTGTGTATGGGATTTGTCTCATCCATAATGGTGCTAAACCTTTGTAGAAGCCAGACAAGCCTTCTTCTTTGTATAGTTTTGGGAAACCTTCACGGAGAGATGAAGCAAAGCCTGGTTTTGTTTGGATTCTAACTTTAACGGCTTCCAATGGAGCTAAACCAATATCAGCAAAGAATTCAGCTGAAGCAGATGAAGCTAAATACAATGAAGTACGCCAAAGATAAGCATTTTCTTCACCCAACATATTACCATATAAAATTTTGAAAGCTTCATAGAAACCAAATTTTCCTAAGCCTTGAACTGAGTAACCGATTAAAGTCGGTGCCCAACCTTTTGCCAAACCGCGAGCTCCTTCTTCGGCGACTGTTAATCTGAATCCATTTACAATATTTTTATATTTTGCCGGGTCGACTTGTATACGACATTTGACTAAATCTAACGGAACGACAGCAGTATGTGTCAAACCACAAGATAAAGCACCACCAACAGCACAAAGGGCATAGAATTCAGCCGAGCCGTATTTTACTCGAGCCTCTTCTTCTCCAGCAGCGGCGGCAAATGCAAATTTGCGCTCATCATTTTTTTGACTTGAAACAAAAGGACTTGAGAATACGTTAGCTTTGGCAATGTCGATTACGTTACTCATTTTTAATCTAAATAAATTTTTAAAATGACCTTAATTTGATTGAAAAATTTATTTTTTCTGATAGCTTTTTTTAAGACACGCGAATTTCAAATGAAACTTATGAAAGAGTTAAAAAAGCGTTCTTTTATATAAAATGTTTATAAACTAAACATTTGCATTTTTGCATGCATTTGAAATTTAGAAATTTTATAAATAATTTGGAGTTTGAACGCCGTTGTTTAATAATCAATCCTTGAACTTGTATACCTTATGAAGAAAATAAAGAAAAAAAGCATAATTTGAATGCATAAAACTTAGTTGCAATTTTGAGTCAAATTCCAAGACGATGTAAATTATATGAGTTTTAATATGAATGCGTTTAGCTTTTTTATTTTTCTACGTTTTGCAAGAGTTGCAAGCACCAAATAAAATTTATTTGAAAAAAATAAAGCTGTATAATCGGCGTTTTTTTTTTGTTATTCGATTTTAATCTTAGCTATATTTTTTAAGATAAATTAAATTAACTTGGAAAAATATGTTTGGAGCAGTCAGCCTTATGACCCCTGTCTAGTATACTTAATTTTATTTGAATAAAAACTTTTCTTTTATTAATTTTAAATTTAAGCACTCAAGCCCGTGGTTATGCCACCTTGAAAGACAGTAAGTATTTTTTTCAAAATCAAAAATCGAACTTTCCAATAAGTTTAGCTTTTTGAAAGCTTTCTATTTAAATATTTTGAGAAAGCGAGTTTATGAAGGAGCGAAATGTTTTAAGTAGATATATAAAATTTTAAAAGAAGAAAAGTAAAATCCTCTATGAATTATTTTTCTGAAATATTCGGAGTTAGACAAAATTCGCGGTGAGGTACTAACATTTATGAATTCCAAATCATTTATTGATTTACGATTTTTTAAGCTAAAACTCAAACCGGATTTATCTAGTAGTTGTATTATTTTTGACTTTTTTATGTTCGTCTTCTGAATAAAACAAGAAATAAAATTTCAGTCTAAAATAATTGTGGAATTTTTTAAAAAATTTAATATTGAAAGGTTATTTTTGGTTTTAGTAAATGAAGTCCTGATTTTTCACAAAAATAATTTCATTTTTTTTAATACTTCATAAAATAACTAATTTTTCTATAGTTAGCAGGCGTTTAAAGTCGGTAAAAAATATTCAAAAAATTACTAAGTCCATGAAGATGGTAAGCGCTGCTAAATATGCTAAAGCCGAAAAAGATTTAAAGGCTACACGTCCATACGGTCAGGCTACCACTGTTTTTAATGAACAAGCTGAAGTAGAAGCCCAACAAGAAAACGTTAAAAAGCACTTAATCGTTGCCGTTACATCAGACAGAGGTCTATGTGGTGCCATTCATTCGTCAATTGTCAAAGCTGTCAAAGCTTTGCTGTCTGATGAAAAGGCACAAAATCTAGACACTAAGATCGTATGTATTGGAGATAAATCAAAAAGTATGTTACAACGTGTCTACTCAAATAACATTTTGTTCTCAGTCAATGATATAGGCAAAAAGAACGTGAGTTTTTTAGATGCTTCGGTAATCGCCAATGAGATACTTAACTCTGGTTATGAATTTGATTCAGGCGAGATTCTATATAACAAATTTAAAACTGTTATTTCATACACAACGACTAAGCAACCGTTCTTTTCTACTAGTTTACTTACCAATGCTAAAAACATTGGTCTTTATGATTCTTTAGATGCCGAAACTTTGAAATGCTATCAAGAATATCAATTAGTAAGTATGTTGTTCTATTCTTTAAAAGAGAATTCAACTTCAGAATTGAGTGCTCGTATGAGCGCTATGGACAATGCTAGCAAGAACGCCGGTAAATTTCACTAAATTTTAAATCGTAAATTTAAAGAAAATCTTTTTAAAATCATCACATTTTTTTAAGGTGAAATGATTGGTAAATTGACATTGTACTATAACCGTACAAGACAAGCTGTAATTACTAGAGAGTTGATTGAAATCATCTCTGGTGCATCTGCTTTAGATGCCAAAGAATAAATTAAGCGGTTAATTTTATTATACCAAAAATTAAATAAATAAACACATTTAATTAGTTCATTATATTCGCTTAAAAAACTATTATATTTAAATAAAAAATAAACATATCTTTGATATTTTAAAGTTTATATATTTTTTCAGAGCCAGGATTTTGATATTAAAGAAAAAAATCAAAAATAAAGTAGATGAAAAATATTTTTTTTTTGTTAAATTTCAATTTTCTTAGTTAAGTCTGAATAACTAAGAGAGATGAAGAATATATACTTAACCGCAAATTTTATATTGTTTAATAGAGCCAAAGAATCAAAAAAGCGACTAATACATCACATTAATACTTCTATATTGCTTAATGGTTCTATAAAACTTCTTGTAAATACAAACATAATTTTAAAGAATTTTCTTCCAAAATTTACACTTGAAAAATCATAATAATAATCTTAAACCAAAAGATCTATAGGTCTTTTTGCTTTATTTTTATTCTGAATTCTAACTAATTCTACGTACTAAAAAATTTTATTCAAATTTAACATTTTAGTTAGAATAAATCGAAATTCTAAGTTTTCAAATGTTAGTGTAAGTAAAGACAATGTTAGAAAAATGCTAATAAAGAAAAATTTCAGTCTTATACCTCAATAAAAAAGCCTCTTTTCACTGCATTGGGTCGATTAAAAGGCTCAAATGGTGTAAAAAACAACTGAATATAAAGGTTTTTCATAATTAAAATTGACACAAATTGTGTCAAACAAAAAAAGGTTCCTCTAAATATGTGACCAGGTGAACACTTTATAAGTGGTCAAAAACAAATATTTCCCTGTTAATGTACTCTACTCTTATTAATCTTAATTCAAAATTTATACTCAATATTCCTTTCCAAAAGTTTCGAGGAAAAAAATAAAATTTTTATCTTTATTTCTCTCATTTCTTAATACAGTGCATCCCCGATTTTATGAACCCCGGTTTTCAAGCATAATTTAGTTCACAAAATTGAGAGTTCATAAAATCGGATACCGTATTACATACATTTACATAAGAGTGAGTTCAAAAGGTTGAGTTATTTTTCCTTCATAAATTCGAAGATACATAAAATCGGAGTTCATAAAATCGGAGATACACTGTATTACTTATAAACAGGGACGACCAAAAGTTGCGATCGAGTTAGCTGAATACTTGGTTCCTAAAATCAAAAAAAAATTTTGATGGTTATTGTAATTTCTTTGAGTGGTTTTGAGGCTAATGAATATCTTTTAGTTTTAGATTTGGCCTACCTGTTCAGAGAAAAATTAGTTTAAAGTTCAAAAATCGCAACTTTTGGTCGTCCCTGCTTATAAACAAGATAAAGTCGCTATGCTCCATATTTCTGAGCCGAGAAAAATATTCCCAAATTGGATTTCTATAAAAGATTTTTGAAACAAAAATCGACAGAAAAATGAGTAATTTCCAGGGATAGGAATAAGTACTAAAGCTTAAGTACTAAAGTTTAAGTACTGAACTAAAATAACAAAAAATTTAAAAATAAAAATGTCCAAATACTGGAACTAATATTTAAATTTGAATACTTAAGCAAGTATTGCACAAGGACTTAGCAATTTTTAATGGCATTTCTGATTTTTTGATGATTTTTTTCTTTCTAAAATTGTAATACGAAAATTTATTTCTCAAAAAAATAGAGTTTATTTAAACAATCAGAGAGCCGAAAAAGGAATCTATTAGACTTTTTTTTAATAAATGAAATTTAAAATGTATGAATTTTTTTTTTAAAGCCAGAACTTTTGCCAAAAAAAGAACAAAATTTTTTTGAATTATTTTAATTTTGAATAAATTAAAAAAACTTATTTTAAACTTAGTCTAAAAGCTGGAAATCTACATTCTGAGCCTTCGGCTCAGAATAGGTAATTACTTTATTTTTCTTAAAAAACCAAAAAAGTTAGACTAGTAAAATACATACGAAATATTTAGGAAACATAAAAATCCGGCATATAAACACTTTAACAATTGATTTGGGATATCGTGGTTCGACCGTATACATTTTTTGATAGAATATTTGTATCTATAAAAAAATGTACTTATTAGATTATTTGTCACATAGGCCAAGGAACAACTCACTTTTTATTCAATATTCCAAGAAACAAATTAATTCATTCTCGAATGAAATAATTTTTTTCTATTAACCATCATAGAGAAGAAAAAATGGAAATTTTCTATCAAATTTTAAAATTTATTTTTTTTTGCGTTCTTCGGAGAAATTTGATATTAGGAATGAGTCATAACCAATGAAGAATATTTAATCGATAATGATTGAAAATATTTAAATAAAAAAAATAATTGCTAAGAAAAACTGGTTCAAAGAGGTTGTGCATATTTCCAGCAAAAGTTCGCTCCAAAGAAAAAAGATGAAAAATTTTTTTTTTCACAAATTTTAAATTAAATTATTAAAATACAGCCGAAAATTAAAATTTTGAAATTTTTGCTAATTTTTTCCCTGATTATCAAGCCTTTAAATTTTAGCATGTTTTAAGCCTAAAAATTATGGGTATCAATTGATAGCTCTAGATTTTTACTACAAGAAAATATGTAATTTTATGATCTTCATCATTTAATTTCAGACTTTTTATTAGAAATTGTATAAAAAACTCCTTTAAAAGTGCTTTAAAATTCTTAGATCCTCTCAAATCGCTCATAATATTAATTTTTTTCAATTAATTAATTTTACTTGTGCAGACCTATTAGAAAATCTTACTATTTAAAAGTCAAATGTGTGAAAAAAGGTAAATTTTCATGCATGTAATTACGGTAATAACTTTTAATTTAAAAAGATACCATGCTAAAAATTTGTCTTAATGTCAAATTATTGTTATATAAAATTTTTTTTTAGGCCAGGTTAATCAATATGATAAAAAAAGAAATCGAAAAATCAATAGAAAGAATTAATATTTTCTTTTTTCATTCATTTATTATTTCATTAATTTATAGTTTATAGTTTTTTATTATTTCATCCTTCTAATTGAGTCGTTTTTTTTTCTTTTTTAATTTTACCTTAAACAGAAATTATCAACTTTTTTTTGATATAAGTTTGAATTATAATAGCCAAAAAACCACTTAATAAAATTTAAAAAATTATGGTCAATAAATAATTGCAAAATAAATTTTATTTTTTAAAACAAATAGCCCGATTGGTTCCTTAAACGTAAAGTTATTTTCGTAATGAGGAAATTGTTAATTTAATCAATCGAGCGACTTTAATTAATCTAAAAAATAGACTTAACTCTAATCCATTCAATACTGAGTCGAAAACGGCCTAAATGGGTAATTTTTGACTTAAGTAAAATTAATCGCTTTCTGTTATCTCTTAAATTTCATATTAGGCGGTTTTTGACCCAATATACTATTATCGGCAAAAATTCCCCATTTAATTTTGCTAAATCACCTTAATTGTAAAGAATTTATAAATAAATATAATTGATTAAATTTATTTTCTATTAAGCAAATTTTTTTTTTACTGTAGGTATTTTAGCTGGAAATTTTTCTACGCCAAATTTTTTTAAAAAATACTTAGGGTGATGACCCCCAGACATGTCCGAATAGATGTCGGCTTCGTTCAATTGATTTGAAAAAAAAATTGAAGTAAAAATTGATCAATAAAGGATGAAAAAAAAAGTATTTACAGGTTAATTAAATAAAATGAAAGATTTCAAGAGTAATTTAAAAAAAAAAGTAATTTGAAAAAAATTTTGACCAATCAAAAATCGGTATTTACTGTATTTATTCGAAATTAAGAATATGTCGAAACATCGGATAATTTATTCTAATCTTTATTTTTTATTCTAAAAAAATAACTCAAATGAAATTTAATTTTAATTAAATAAAAAATCTATTGAAAAATAATTCGAATTAAGAATAAAAAGTAGCTCTATTTCTTCAATTAGAAGAATAAATAAATAATTCGAATTATACTTAATTTCGAGTAAATACGGTAGTTTTCCGGAAGCGAAGCTACGGGTTCGACCTTGTAAATAATAATTTATAGTTTTAAAAAATAATTAGCTAACCAATCTACCAAAATATACATTCTTTTACCTTTTTTGGAAAAGAATTCATTTTAAATTCGAAAATGATTAAACTAACTGAAAACTAATTTTATTGATTCCTTTTTTTGATTTTGATTTCAATGTCATTTAATGTCAAGGTAAATATGACTTCAAGTAATTGTTCAAAGATTTGAAACATATATAAATAATTGTTTAAAAATAAAGACGAACCTTCAAAACGAAATAAAAGGATTTATCAGTGCTTTGGGTGTCTAACAAGAGGAGACAAGTTCCCGAGTGGATCATTTGGCCAAATTCAGTCTGAAGATGTTAAAGAAAAAGTTTCGGCAACGTCGCTTTTTTCCACTTTAAAATCTCCTCCTATACATAATATATATCGGTACTTTACTGATTTGAGGTGTCAAATAATTATTTATTTATTGTATAAAAATTAATTTTAATACTAATTAGTCGTTTTTTTCCACATTCGCAAATAATGCAATTTTTTTAACTAATCTTTAATTTTTTTGAGCTAATTTTAATTGAAATTATTGCAATTTCTTAAACAAGAATGATATAATCTTAACTCTTAGAACCTCCAAAAAAATATCTTTGATTTCATATATTTAATTACAAGAATTTAGTAGTTGCTAAAAAAATAAAAAATTTACTTCAAAATATCACAGCTTATTTAGAAACAAAGTATTTGCAATATATTAATTGTAAGATCCCTGAAAAATGGTGTTTCAGCTATGCAAAAAATAAACAAACTCAATAACTATTATTGTGGTGTTTTTTTTTAAGTATGCTGAATACTTATCAAAAGTTGCACATCCAAAGATATGGATATTTATCGCAAAAATGTTTTATTATCTATTTAGATAGATTTTGTCTACTAGTTTCATAATTTGCAATATTATTTGATTTTTTTCTCTTATTTTAATAAATTATATAAAATTAATCAATAATTTTGAATAAATTATTTTTTTATTTTTTTATTGGCTAATAAATTTTTCTATAATTAGTCGCTTTTTACACTTTTTATTTTATCTTTACCGCTTTTTCACACTCTTTTGTTAATTGAAGAACAATGAAAGTGGAAAAAAACGATGCTCCCAAAGTTTCAAGATAGTTTACAAGCAATTTAACTTGCCTAATGATTATATTTGATTATATTTGATAATACTAAAACAGTGATTTTTTCAAAAAACAACGATGAGTTACAAACTGGTGAAATTTTTGTTAACATTCCTCGGGCCGTAATAAACAAAAAGAACTGCCTTTTTTGTAACAATTCATACGAAACAAGGAAATTACGTGTAATACCTTATGATGCTATAATTAAGTTCTCAAATATTGATTTCGGGTCATTTTTTAATATATTCGGCACAATGTTGTAAATTAATCAAAACTCCTTGGTTGTTGCTTTTAAAATCTTTTTTATCTAGCTCAATCAAAACAAATTAAGTCCAAAGTATTAGCAGGTTGAAATACTTGTGTTTCCAGATCTGGGACGAACATTGTTGATTTTGTATGTTTATATCGATCATTTATTGTGTTTTACATATGATTATGTCTTTTTTAAATTCAATTCCTATCTGGGAATATGATTTCCTTTGTTTGTTAAGTAAAAGAGCTTTAATTCTGTCTTCTGTCAATAATATGCGTCTTTTAACTGTTCCGATAGTCATTTCGAGTTAGTAAGATGTTAAGTAAAATTCTTACAAACGCACTAATTTTTTTTTCAAATATTAAAAATTATACAAAAAATAATCCAAAAATATTATATATTTAATCAAATTTAATATTTTGAAAAAGCATAATTAACAAAGGCACCTTTGGAATTATTAGGCATGTGACGTATGTTTTTTTTGACAAACTCAGTAATGTTTTAAAGCTCATTGAAAGCAAGTAAATAAACATTAATCTTATTTAATAAACAACTATATAAAATTTCTTTTTTTTTATAACATGGGACGATTGAAAAAAATCTTCGCCATGTTAAAAGATTTGTATACGAGGTCGATCACTTTCTCTCTGAATAAAATTAATCAATTAAAAGAACAAAACTTAAAATTAGTCTTTTCGGAAAATTTTTTAATTGAATTTTAATAGACCGCTTTTTTTTTTGTTGAAATTGGTTATAAATTATTTTTCATTTACATTTTTTTATAAAAATGGGATTTTAATTTAAAAAAAGAAATAGTTGATAGGAATTAAATTGGTGGTTTTGATAAGTTTTTGAGCTTGAAATAATCTTTTTTGTTTTTTGGTCAAAGCATAAGTGTTTGCATTTAGAAAAAATTAGTTTTCAAAACTAAAGATTTTGGAGAATTCTAAAGAAAATTTATCAGATTTTGACCAAAGTCTTGACCCATATTAATTTTTCAAAATTTTCATTTTAATATGTTTAAGTTATGATTATGGCTACGTTTATATGCAGGTTCAACCTAAAAGTGGGAAATTTAGGACCTTAAATATGCGCGATTAAAAATATATACAAAAAGTATGCAAAAGCATGAGATTTAACAAAAAGAAATATAAAAGTTCAAGGTTTATTTTTAGAAATAAAATTAAGATGACCTTTTTAGCTTTTACAAAATATGTTTTTATTTTTTCGCCTCATAAATGCTCTGTTTTTTATATGAGAATGTTAGAGATATTTCTTAAGAAAATAAACAGCTGGTGTAAATCTTTTTGTGGAAGAAATTTTATTTTTAAAGCAATCCAAAAAAAAATTAAACAAGTATATCAAACTAATGCGTTTTTAAGTGAAAAATGTCAAATGTACGAGAGCATAGTTCGGTGGACCTTGGTCATAAGTAACAGTTAAGAGATGTCGAAAAGTAAACACTTTAGATTTGTTTAAAAATGAACTCAATTTTAACTCAATTCAAACTCAAGGCAAATCATGAATTTAATTTCTAAAGAAATTTATATTTCGCTAATTTTGACATTGAATAATCCATGAATACAGCAGTTAAAATGAAAAAATTGCGCTACCGGTAATGGTAACGGTAGGGTTTAGGCTCACGGTAACAATACGGTAACGGTAACGCCATTTTTTCATTATAACTGCTGTATGAATAAAGAATTATTAATTTAAATTTTTCGATTTTTAAAATCTGACGGTCTGCGTTACATTAGAACTAATGTCCTTTTTGACGTGTAACATTTAAAAGAAGCGAATAATTGGATAAGAATCGATAAAAAAATATTTTCTTCGTTTAAGATTTTTTGATAAGAAGAAAAAACGTTAAGGTCTCTTAATTTTTGGTGTAGTGCAGTATCAAAAAGTGTTAATAGATAAGTAAAAAGTTTAGTGTTTAAAAGCATACTGATAAAGTTCTAAAATTAAGCTTTAACCGAAGAATAAGTTATTGGCTAATAAAATATCACTAAAAGAGCTCATTGGCCCAAACATACCTGAAATCGTATAAACTAGATAATTTACAAAAAATTTAAAAAATCGGTAATTTTATTTGAAAACGTCGAACAAAATCAAATTAATAAATTTATTTTAGCGAGAATTTTTTTTTAATATGATCGTAAAAAACTTTATGAACGGAAATTGCTTGATTCTATTCTTAATTAATTAAATATTATGAAAATTCTCAGATTTTCATAAAATAAAAAAGGATGATCGAATATGAAATAAGAAATCTATTAAGTTTAGTAATTACTAAATATAAAAAAAATCTGATTACTTGCCACTAAATTTTCAACCAGACTTAAAATAAAAATTTTAAAAAGAATTAAGTTTGGGACCACACTGTAAATTTTTAATGCGTAATGAGGATTTCCTCCATATATGCGTAAAAATTCGAACATAAATGCGTAAAAAATGTAAAATTGACCAATAGAATTATTGGAAATGTTACGCATATATGGAGGAAATCCTAAAATACGCATTTTAGCTAATTTTGTTTTTTACACATTTATGCGTAATTTTTTACGCATTAAAAATTTACAGTGCAGTTTTAAGTGCGCTTCTTTAGATGTGATGAAAAAAATACAGGAATAAGATGAAAATAATTCATCCTATTCGACTTAAATGATTTGAATGATTTTGCCCTTTTATATAGTATTTTGGTAATTTTTAGAATTCATCAGATTTTGATTTAGAGTTCATAAATTGTGTCTGCCCTAATCGCAAGTTTAATTAGATGCTGAAATTTTTTATTATTTTTAGTCTTGATTCAGTGAATCCTTAAATTAAATTTCAAAAACTTTTTAAGAAATCGCTAATTTAAAACAAATAACCTTAGTTAATCCTTGAAAGAAGAGAATTATGAAAAGGGGAGGTAAGGAGGGGATTTCCCTCCTTGTTATTTTAATAATATTTTCACCAACAAATTTTTAAATAAGAATTTATATTATGAAGTAATCGGAATCAAGAGAAAATTTCCATAAAATCGCTTTTCTAATCAAAATATTTAGCATTTGAATATGTTGCGATAATTTTTTTTAATTCCAAAAAAAAAAGTTGCGTTTTTCAAGTAGTTGCGTTAGTTTTTATTTTGATGCGCTATTAAGATTTTTTTTTGCGTTTAAAAGATCTATAATTGCGTTAGTTAGTGACAAAAAATTAAAATTAGTTAGCGTTTCTAATCTTTTTCACAATAATGTATAATTTTTTTAAAAAGTTAATAAACAAATAATCTAGTAAGTAGATTTTTTTATATATACAAATATAGTTTATCAAAATTTTCTATCAAAAAATGTAAACGGCCGAACCACGATTTTCCAAAACAATTTTTGAAGTGTTTATATGCGGGATTTTTATGTTTCCCAAATATTTCGTATGTATTTTACTAGTCTAGCTTTTTTGAAAAATATTTTCTCATAATTTTTAAATTCATTTTGACATTCTGTCATAAATTAATACACTTTAGGGATACCTATATCACCCCAATAAGAAATTAAGATAAATTTTCTCTAAAATTAAACTTAAGTAACTTTATACTTAATTGATAAAAGTATCTATGTTAGTTCTTTTTAATATAAAGTTATGTCTGAAGTGAGTCTGCTTTAATCTTGATTCATGCTGAAACATATTTATACATCCATTTTCATATGAACTAATGAGTGCTTCTCTTTTAACAAGCTCTTTTTTATTATTCCAAGTAAATCAAAATAGCATCAAATTAATTTCCTAAATTTTACGATTTTTTTTTTAGTGTCGCTATGATCAAAAGTTTACTCAATATAAATGTTTTTGCTATAGTTACCATTTCTAACATATTCAATGAAGGTATTTCCCATAAGAAATTGATTATTTGATTTTCCTATTACATTGTGAAGATTTTTTAAGGAAATTCTTTTTTTTTAAATAATACTCCTAATAATTTAGACTCTTCAATTAGGCCTCGATTAATCACATCTACAATAACTATTTTTTTCTATTAATTCTAGCTCTTGATAATTGCCCTCACTCATTAGATTCTTGAAAAAGTAATTCAATAGATAGCTTTTTATTTAGGTATCCTAAACCATATACTTTATAAACTTTCAAATTTTCTTTAAGCTTTATTCTTAGCATCAATTTATCAATAAGAATTATGTAAAGTCCCCCAAATCATAAACCCTAGTCGGTCAGGAAACTGAATTGGAGACAGATAAAAGTATTTTTAGGTTTTCTAAGGTGAAAAATACGAATTTTAAACAAAAAAATTTTAGGAGGAAAAGTCGAACTAGTGACCCGTCAATTTAGGGCTTTTATCTCAAGACTTTAAGATAGAAAATGATACAAGCTTTTTTTTTATTTTTTTTTTAAACTAGGTGTTAAATTTGCCTTAAAAACTTTTTTTCTGATAGAAATAAAACTTTTAAATTGTTATAATTGCTTTTTTCCCAGTTTATAAAAAAAAGGCGATTTTTCCTAGAAAAAATGTAACAACGTCAAAACAAGTCAGCAGGGCTGTTCCAAATTTTTTATATGTTGTCTATTGATGTCTACTTATTATTTCTAGCGAAACACTTTTTTTAGTTTCAAATTTATCTGTCGAAAAAAATACTTTCAATCTATAGAAACAAATAAAGACACTAATCTTCATTAAATTTTCTTTGAAAATTAAAAAAAATAACTTGAAATAAATATGAATAAATTTAAATTTTGATTAAATTTAGTTTTTTTATGTTTTTAAAATTGCCTCATGAGTTTGAACTAAATAGCCATTTGAAAACTTCACATTAAACATTATTTTTATTTTTTAATCAAAAACTTTTCAAAACCAGAAAAAATTAAGATAAACACATTAGATTCATACAAGTAAATAGTAAAAACCAATAAACTTTGATTATTTCCTATTTTTCGAAACTTTTATTTTGATCCAATGATTGAAGCAACAATGGATTTATTTGATAGATTCTTTTTCCAAATCAATATTAAAAAAATATCTAATAATCAAATAAGGATTATACTGATTTTTGACAAATAATTTTTAAAAAACCCGTTTTTTGCGCTCTATTAGATATTCGTGTTTAAATTCATCTTGTGAACTTATAAACTAATTTTTTCAATAAAAATATTTAAACATGACTATGAAATAACACGGCTAAGAACTAAGAAATATTAGATACAGAGAAATGCTTAACTTTCGAAAAATTAATGGCCTTATATAATAATAATGTTCTTTTCTCTTCATATTCTTAATCTAAGATATCTAAAATATCTAAAAAAATAATTTATTCTTTTTATTTGTACCACTATTGATCAGTTGAAGCCAACCAGTTAATCTAAATATAATAAGATCTAGTTTCTTAACAAAGGAGATGTAAATTCAAGTCATAAAATCAAAAATTAAATTAAGTAAATTTGAAGTCAAAAATTAACTACATTAAGTACTTAAGCGTAAAATGATTTCCAAAAATTCTAAAAATATTCACATTTGTTATTATCCTTGAAACTTAAAATAATATATACTTTTGAGAAATAAGCTTCCCTAGAAATAAAGAAAAATTTTTTAGCTTTAATTTAAAAAATAATTTACAAAATCTTGTTGACATTTGATGCTGTTGTTAGGCTTTGTTATTTTCTCATGAATTTATTTCTAGTAAGACCACCTCTAGGTAAAAATATAAGGCATGTTAAAGTTTTTTTTAATTTTCTTTTTTTCAATTTTTTTGAGCAACAAAAATCGCTCTGCAAAACACTTTATAAGATTTTTACTGGCAAAAAAATTTTGCATAGTGAAGCAAAATTTGCTGCACCTGGCAGCGTCTGCAAAAAATTGTGCGATTTTAATTGCGTATTTAAATTAGAGTAAATTCGCACAGAATTCACAGATATCTGAAATTTTGCACAAAAATTTTTTTCTGCAAATTGCACAATTTTTTGCAGACGTTGCCAACAGTTGCAGCAAATTTTGCTTCACTATGCAGCATTTTTTATGCCAGTAAAAATCTTTTAAAGTGTTTTGCAGAGCGATTTTTGTTGTTCAAAAAAATTGAAAAAAACTTTAACATGCCAAAATATAACTATTTATTTGAAAATTCGTTCAATTTTATTTAGGAAAAATATAAATATAGCCTTTCTAGTATTTTTAAATTTTTTCAATGCTATTTCAAAATTCAGCACTTTTTAAATAATTTTAAGAGTGCTTTAACTTAAATCTGTAATAGATATTGGAAAAATAAGTTAAGATTCGTAATTTACATCTAAAAAAACATATATAAATATAAAAACACTTTTGAAAAAATGTTTTTTAATATAAATTGGCTGACTACGGTTTATGATTTGGGGCATTATACAACATCATTGATAGTGCATAACCATGCTTAATTTAAGATCTAATTATTATCGATAGAGTTTCATACATATTTAATAATATCTTAGCCGAGAAATTTTTATATATTCTTTTAATGCTGTTAAAAATAAAATCTCCAAGATTCAAATGTTTAATAAAAGCAAAATATATATCTATGGCTAATGCTACCGAAAGCTTTTTGATAATCAGCAAGCATTATATTTAATTCTTTTTTTTCTATTTGAGTCCTCTAGCATGTCACTTATTAACAAAATATTATCGTTCATTTTCCTTCAAAAAATCGAAAAAGTTTGATGATACAGAATAATTTTATGGCCTATGAACCGAAATCCCTAAAAGTCTAGAAATGACTTTCACTTTTATATATGGCTTTCAACTTCTCCGAGAAATTTTAGTTTGAGTGTTTGGGAGTTATGTGTGTTATTGACCAAAAAATTTTAGTTTGGTTAAAAAAATTTAAGCAGCGAAGCAAGTGGGATTAGCTAGTAATATTTAAAATCAAATATTTATGGCATTTAATTTTAGGAATTAAAATAAAGCAACGATCAAATTAAAATTTAATACTTATCCTGTTAATCTTGATGAAACCTATAGATTACAATAATATAGACTTAGTATATATATACACTAATTATTAGAAATATTTGATAAGAGTATGAAAAACGCACGCCTTTTTTAACTATTTAATTTGAAAAAAAATCTCCACGTAAATCTGACAAATTTTCATTTTCACTTAGTTATTTCTATAATTTTGATTTTATGATTAAGAAATAAAACGAATATAAATAATAGAGTTAGACTTTAAAATTTATATTCAATTATTATTTTTAAAAATATCGTGAGAATGTATAAAACCTTAGTTGCTTTGTTTATTTTTGGTTTTGGTAAAAAAAATTGCTATTTTTTTTTTTTTTTTATTTTTAAATTATTTATTTTTAAAGCTTTAAGTAGCGCCAGCCAATTTGAACAAAAAAGCATAATTCAATGTGAATTTTGCCTCTTATTAGTAAGAGCGGCTGAAGGATTAGTTCAGCAAGATAAAACAGAAGCTCAAATTATTGAATTTGTCGAAGATCAATTATGTAGTAAATTAGGGGCTCTATCAGGCATCTGCAACCAATATATTGAAGCTTATGGAAAAATGGTTATTGAAGAATTGGTAAAAAAAGCCGTTAGTATTTTTTTATTTGAAAAATATATAAAAAATTAATTTTCATCTTTCCTCTTAAAAGAAACCTGAAGATATTTGTAAAAAAATTGGTTTATGTAATATGGCCAGATCAACTTTACCTATTATTGAATTAAACAAAATATTGGGCAACGACCTCTATTGTAATGTTTGTCAATATGCTGTACAATTTTTAGATAATGAATTGAAAAATGATCGTACAGAAACTGCAATTGTTGATGCTTTGGGAAAAGTATGTAAAGTTGCTCCAGTTTCTTTAAGAGATCAATGCGACGCTTTAGTTAATTCATATGGAATCTATTTAGTTCAATTATTGATTGAATTAGCTGATCCATTAAAAGTTTGTCAAGCGGTTAAATTATGCTAAATTTTAATTCTTTAGTTGAATTTTTTTTTGCAAATTCAAATAAATATTTTAAATTTTATAGAAATTTTTCATTAGAAAAAAAAGCTAAGATAAATAATTCAGAGGTTTCTGAAACAAAAGGGTTTTTTTAAGAAAGAAATACTTACATTTTCAAAATTTTAAGTTCTATTAACCGAAAGGTTTTTAGAAAGTAGAAAACGATTTAATAAAAAAATGCAAAAATCTTTATTTGATTCAAAACTTAAAGCTAGATATTTTTTAAAACAGGCTGTTATTAATTAAATTAATTATTTTTGAGGCTAAACTTGTGACTTGAACCATTCAAGTTTATAAAACGATCATATTGAGAGAAAATTTTATAAGATTGCAAAAATTTTTATTTTTATTCTTATGCTTATAAAAGATATACAATATACAAAACTTAAAGTACCCATTGCTTTGTGAATACTTAATCTTTTTCGATTATTAAACTAAATTTTTAAAGAAAAAAATTTTCTATATCGATTGAACCTAATTACAGCCAAATTGATTTAAGTTTGAGGATGATAGGTACATCTGAAGTAATAATTATCAAAATTTACTATAACATACACATGCTTAAATTGACCAATCAGAAAAAAGTTGCAGTTTAAAAAAATTTTCCTCTTTCTCTCAATATGATTTTTCCTTTAAATTAAGGTTGCCCAGATCATAATTTGAACTCGCTTTTTTAGACAAAACCAATACCCTATTTTTGGATTATGAGGGTCAACCAAGGTGATTGCAAAAAGGGTATCCTGTATCAAGCTCTACAAAATTAATATTTTGGACCAATTTTTTTTGCAAATTCGTGTTTAGCGACTCAATTTTAGTTAGAAAAATCTTTTTTTGAATATATTTTGAAACTTCAAAACGCTAAGGCTTCTCAAGAAAACAAGAAAGATGTAAAGTTCTTTTTGCGTAGAATTCCTCATACTTAAATTAACAAAGATAGGGAGCGTCTTTTTGTGAAAAAAAATATTTGATTAGGACTATCCGATAGACTCTAGTGTGGTCTATTTATTTATTCCAAAATTTAATTTTTTCTGCTTTCCGTTCTTCTAAAAAAATGGGCATTTAGGGGGGCGCTTATAAACAAGGTAAAACGGTAACAAAGACTTTTTAATGAGAAATAAACTTATCAAACCTTAGAGTTTTCGTATAATTTGAATATTAGATCGTTGAGCTTTATATTTATAACGAGCGAGAAAAACGAGGACGATCGAATTTTCGGATGCAAATCTATAAAGGTTTTTATTTTATTAAAAAACCCAATATAAAAATAATTAAAAAATGTGCTCTAACAATTCAAAACTTGTTTTCGATAATGTTCTAAAGGTTATAGACTTTTGTTTTTGTTAAAGCGTTTGATCGAAAGGATTCTATTTTTCAATTCGAAATTCATTTTAGGATTGCAACGAATTTTGTAAAAAAAACTATTAAGTACAAAAATATTCAAGGCTATATTGCTAAATTTTACTAAAAATTCAAAAAATATATATATTATTAGCTGATTAAGGTGCTGATTAAATTCTAACATCGATAATTCGAAAAATCTGGAAAAGAAAAATAGGTCGGATTAATAAAATTTCGAATAGTTGATAATCGCGATTCAGTAAAATTGACTGATAAAATAAACTTTGATAGATTAATTGAAAAAAAAATAGTAAAATAGCGTAAACAGGAGCTTTTAAATAACAAGAAATCTTTTAAATTTTTTAAATCTTTACAGCACTTGCCTCGAAAAAGTGGCATTACCATTACCGTACCATTACTAGACAATTACCTTTACCGTTATCATTAGCGATACCAAATCTCCATTGCGACTAATATGGAGGGTTTTTTTTTAATGCAAAAACATATCCCAAATTTTATTGGCTAATTATTTTTTGAGAGACAATACTCTCTCTCATTTATTTTAGAACGACTGTAATTGTTCTATTGATAATCAAAAATTGTAATATATGGAAAGTTTTTTTTTTTTTAACAGGTACTAATGCGCCCCTTATTAAACTAAGTTTTAATCAAATTTTTTTATAAAGGAATATGTTTCTAGATAAAATCTGCCATAGAGAACTCGAATTCATTTATTTTCGGGTCGTCAAAAATAAGTTCAAATTTTTGAAATCGAGTGTCAAGTTAAATTTGCAAGTATTAATTTTAAATTTTTTTTTGCAATTTTTTATGAAACTTTTAAAAATTATTCTTACTTTGGGATAATATTTTAGAAATTGAACCAAATAAACTGGCATATAAGTTTTTTTTAAGCCGACAAACAAGATATGTTTTACCTATTTATTTGCCTTTGAGCATTTCAAAAATTTTAAAATGAATTTTAAAACATTTAAAATTATTTTTAAAATTAATAAAATATTTTTTCCTTTTAAATATATTATAGGTTCCAAAGGATTTGAAAAAGTCCGAAAAGATTTGAAAATATTTGAAAGGATTGAACATTTGTGAACGTTCAGATGAATTCGGATGAACAAGAAAATTCATGAGTGTTCATGAAAGGATTCGAACCTTCATTTTTAGAAAATTAAATTTGAAATGCAATTTAATAAGTAATCTTTTATTTTGTGTGATTTCGCCAGACATTAGTTTCTTCAATAAATCATTTAATAAATTTCAGGTTTAAAATTTGAACTCAAAAAAGGATTGTCTTTTAATATTTTAATCAAAGTTAAATAATTAAAAAAATAATAAATTCTTTCTCTTCTAAAATCGGTTTATTGAAAAAATATTTCAAATTCCTTAAGTTTTTTTGTATTAAGTTCAATTTTATAAAAAGAAACTTGATTTTTAAATTACTTCTAGAGTGAGAGAAAATTAAAACTCGACTGCTCTCTCAATCCATAAATACTGGGGTGACCACAAAAAAATTTCTTTTTACTTTATATTTGACAAATACCAATATTTATCTCTCGCTTTTAAGGATGATTAATGCTGATGAATAATATTCATAATGAAAAATATTAGATTTTTTAATCTTCTTTACTTTAATATCATAGATATTCAATGTTTAAATTTGAATATCATAAAGGTCAGAAACAAACTGTTCAACTTTTATGTTACTATTTATCTATCATAAACATATTTCTAGTTCATGTCTGAGCATTTATATCAAACATATGCTTCAAACTATAAGTTTATACATAGAATAATTTTTTTTTTCGATGAAATATATTGATTAATGGTAGACGCAGGGCAGGGTCATGAATAATGTAAAGAAAATAAACAAAGTAAAAAATCAATATTCGCATTTATATAGTTTTATTTTATTTTTAGATCCTTTTTTAGTTTTAAAAAGAAAAAAACAAAAAAGCATAGAAATTTTTGATAAATACTCTAGATTTCTGAAAAAGGCTTCATTTTAATGATTTGTTTCATTTAAGTTATTAAAATATTGAAATACTCAAGACAAGATATGAAACATAAGACTTTGTGTATAAAACCCTTTGACATGTTTTCAACAAAAGAGCATTTTAAAAAAGTCATAAAAAAATTACTAAAAAAAATTAAATTTTTGTTATGATATTTTCATGACTCAAAAGGTTCCCTTTTTTGGAAAACATGTCCTTTTTTAGTCTATATAAATTTAAAAAATTCATCATCGTTTATCTTAAGAATATTTCAAATAATCTCGACCAGAGTTACACTAATTATGTCATTTGATGAGTGTGATGAGTAATAATAATTATGTTTCGAAAAGACACCTTTTTTTCGCAACAAATGTAGTCGAAACTTTCCAAATTTTTTTTTTTATTTTTTATTGATTAATTCATACGAAATTTTAATTTTTGATTTATTTCTTGAATTTTTTCTTTAAAATATTTTCTGATAAATTTTTTAAGTTCTAATACAAGAATTATTTGTATTAACAAGATTTCACGATAGTAAATGTTTTAAAAAATATTTATGATTATTTTTCGTTTTTTTGAATTTTTTTTTAATTTTATCAAATAAGTCGGAATATTAGAAGAGCAAACTTCTTCACAGAGAGTTTGAATTTCTACAATAGTTTAGAAACTAGACGAAAGCCCTAACGACGAATTGCTTAAATTATTTCTTTTTAATAGTATCTTCCCCGAAACCAAAAATAATCCAACCATGTATCAGCTTATAAATCTGGACGAGCTGATCGTGAATTTAATATTTTTTAGTAGCACCGATGTTACTTACAGAAGCTATGGGACTTAAAAGCTGCGAAAATAGTATTTTTATAGCTTATAAAAAATGGAAATTTTATTCAAAATACTTAATTTTGGATACCTAAAAGGTTCGAACTAAACAGCTTTCGAATAGACAAGCAGATTTTATTATTAAATTTTATTCAAGGAATCTAGAGGAAAAAAAAATAAAAAATTTATTTTTTTAGGAAATCCAGAATTTTGAATTTTTATCAAAATTCTGGATAGGTTATTTAAAAATATATAGGGATCAGTAAATCTTCGAAAAAATAGAGAGTAGTTATTGATCCTTTCTTTCTTTCTTTCTTTCTTTCTGACCTTTATTACACCTTACTTGTCGTTTTAAGAAAAATTTTGTCATTAAATTCAATCAAAAGCTTTATTAGCCTCGAAGAAGAAACCGTCGTTTTCTAAGAATTCTTTCACAAAAACATCCTAAAATTTCATAAATAACAAAAAATAAAGAAAAACAGAATGTTTATTATAGTTAAATAGTGGTCTGTGCATAAATTTTATTTTTGCTTTTATTTTAAAAATTAATTTTCTAAAAAATAAAATAAGTTTGAACAAAAATAGACCTAAAATTTAGATTCTCCGTATTAAATTTACCCAAAAATTTTTTAGGGGCTGTAAAGAGGTGCCAAATTTTCGAGACATTTTTAGAATTTTTGCTTAAAACTAAAAAGAAAAGTATATAAGTGTAGAGGTCGTGTCTAAGTATTTTTTGGCATAGAATTGAAATTTAAAATAAAAAAATGGGTGTATAAGACTAAATTTTGAGATACCCCAGGGTGTATTACTTAAAAAAGTGATTTTTTGCGAATTTCAGATTTTAAGAAAATAAAAAAACCAAAAGCTATGTACCATTAGAAAGAGCTTAGAAAGACGAATTTTTTGAACTATTATCCAGCTCTATTGAAGTCCTATTTAGTAAAATATTAGGGGTGTGCCTTTTTCAGGTATCCTTAATTTTTTGAAAATATTTAAAAAAATAAAATTAAATTAAAGAATTCTAACCATAAAATTAGCCATATTTTGGCTTTTGACGAGGCAAAGCATAATCAAATTTTGATTTTAATAAAATAAAAAAAAATGTTCAAAGATATTTAATCGGATTTTTAATGAAGCTTATTCATTGTTTTAATATAATTCCTGTTATCTTTTTATATTTTATTATTTCTTAAAGGAAAGACAAACAACTTTTCTTTGTTGACCCATAGCCTCTGAAAGGAATACTAGTAAAAAATTTTATATTCTTGATCAGCTCGTCGAGATGTTAAAACTAACATATAGTTTAACCTTAATTTTTTTAGGGTAGATACTATAGCCTAACCTAAATCTCTTATATTATTGATCGAAGTTTATTTTTCAAAAATAAAGCTAGGCTTTTTGCTTAAAAAAAATCAATAAAATTATAATTTTGATTGTTAAGTAGATATAATCTAGAATTCAATAATAGCATGCGAAAAGAAATGACTTGCAAAAATTAAATTATTATTTATTTGAAATTCTAGCTTCTCTAAGGAGGACTGAAAATTTGAAATTCAAAAAAAATTGGAAAAGAAAGCACAAACCTCCCTCTTGTTTTTTTTAAAAAAAAAGAAAATCTATTTCTTAATTTCTCTCTCTCTTTTTCGCTTATACTCTCAATATTATAATTACATACTGTTAGATTAAGTTCTCACTCTTTCTCTAGAAATTTTGTTCGCTTTTTTACATATTTTTTTGCAAAGCCAACTGATTTCGTTTGTTTCTCCATTTTACGAAGGAAAAATTGATTTTTTTTGTTTAGATAATTCAAAATTTCTGACATAAATAAAAAATGGAAGTTGATCAAAATTCGGTTAACGACCACACACAATCGGAATCTGTTGGATTGTTTATAGTTGCCAGTCAATCAAGTTCTTACGATGACGCTAAATATTTACTTAGCCAATTAAACATAAGTAATTTTATTTGATAACTCGGTCTTTTTTAAGCCTATTTTAATTAATAAAAATTTTAAAAGGTCTTAGTCAGATCGGTGATCGCTTAGGAAGTTTTAAAAATGACATGTTAAATTCAATACGTGCTCATCAATTCGAACAAACTAGTATTGGTAAGTAAAAAAAAATAATTAAATTTAATTAAATACCTCGGTTATGAAACTAGAAGTTATTAAATTGATTTGAGATAACCTTGGTATTTAATTTTTTTTGCCAGTTTTCTAAAGTATTTAGTAAGTTTTTTTAAATTTTTAAGACCAACAATATATAATATCATATTCAGATGAAGGGTTATTTCATTTTGATTTTCTAGTCAATATAAATCAATATAAATTTAAACAATTATTTAAACTATTTTTACAAGCGAATATAAAAGAAAAATTTTTTATAAATTTAACTTTTGATTCAAACCACAATGGAGATATGAATTTGAATGATTCTCTAATAACGTGTGATGATATTCAATCGATGCTAGCTCTTTATCCATCAAGGATTAATTTAATTTTAAATCAAAAAGTTCTTGACTCGAACAAAAATTGGAAATTATTGGAAAAAATACAAAACGTAACAGTTAAATCCATACACAGTCTTTTAAATCAAAATCCAAATCAATTTGATGAATTTGTTCAGTTGACTGAGAGATATTTTAATCACAGTCCAGTCGATCAATTAATGGAAACACCTGTTTGTACTGGGACTCTTAAAATCCAAAAGCCATCTATTTATATTTTCCCTGCAAGCCAAGGCGATTCTTGCTATTTTGCCATCAATGGATATTCCATGTTAATTAATGGTGGCTATGACCGCTTAAGACCTTGTTTTTGGAAATTTGTGAATATGTTGCAACAAATAGATTCTGTTCTAATTACTCACATCGATTCGGATTCATTAGGTGGATTAAGTACTTTTTTTCAAAAAAAACAAATAAATCCAGATATAAAGCCTAGTGTACTAACTGTACTCGGAAATTTAATCGGTTCACAATATACTCATAATTTACACTCGTCACCATCAAAATCAGCAGCTAACTTAATCATTAATGAATTACCAAATTGCACAGGAAACAAATCAGATACTGATTTAATCTTAGAAGCGATTGATCGACTCCAAATCAAACTTCAACCTCTATTCATACAAAGACCTTTAACTGAAAAAGTCAAACAAAATTGCGAACATGTTAGGTTATATTCAAAATTAGGTTATGGTAATTTAGATTTGTATGTCTTAGCTCCATATTCAAATTCATCTGAATTCAAGGATTTTTGTTTGCAACAACAAAGCTTAATCTCCAAGACTCATAAGGCACAATTAGCTGTTCAACAAGTATATCGAAATTTACCAGTATCTCATTTAGCTTCTTCAGTTTGTTTGTTAGTATGGCAACCATGTTATAGATCTGACTCGACCAATACCGCTGTTAGATTACTATTCACCGGAAATTGTCCTCAAAATGTTCTTTTTAGTGCTCTAGATAAACTTAAAGATTTTGATATTCTAAACCAAGCTGTTTATAAGGTAAAATCGGATTTGGACCACTACACCCAGTTTCAGAATATGATTAAAAAAGAAACTAAAGTTGTCAAAGAAAGCAAAGAGCTTTTGAGTAATAAATTAAATACTTCGATTTCAAAGTCTAATGGAAGTGAAGCTTTAAAATCAAGTGGCTCTGATAAAAAAGTTGAAACAAAAACGAATGGCTCAACTGTTCATAAGCCAGCTGCTTTAAAACCTCCTAAACCAACATCTGTTAATGGTAATAGTACTATTAATAATACCAATATCAAAAAAGCAGATACATCAATGAGTAAAGATAAGCCAGCTGAAAAAAAAACAGCTCCGGTTATGTCACGCCAAAGCTTAAGCAGTGCTAAAACCGAAAAATTACCTGTTAAGCAATCTACTTCGGATAGTAATGCCATTAAGTCAGCACCAAAAACAACTGCAGTCAAACCTCCAACTAAACCAATAGTTCCGAAACAAACTTTTAATAAAGTAGAGCCTTTAAAAAAAAATTCTAAAACAAACCCGGCTCCAGTTAAAAAAGACACTAAATCTTCAAAGACTTTGAGTTTATCTGTCGATCAAACGCATGTATCAGATTCTCAACCAACTCAAGTTGAAATTACAACTGTCCAACCTGTGATCGAACACATAGTTCAACATAACGAACAAGTAGTAGTCGAAGAGAATTTTTATAATAATTTAGTTTATGTTGAAAGCGAAGCAAATGGTGAAAATAACGAAACTGAACAAGTGGAACACGTTGAACAAGTTGAAGTTGTTGAACAAGTCGAAGTAGTTGAACATGAGAAAGAGATAGTCGAAACTGAACATGTTCAATCAGAAGATAATAATAATACAAATGAGCCAATTCAAGAGGAGGTTCATGTAACTGAAGAACTAATCGAAACAGAGCCAACTGTTGAAAATTTAGAACATGAACAGCAAGTCTTGGATCAAGAAACAGATAACATAGAAACACTTGATGAAGAACAAGCGGAATATGAACCAAGTGAAGAACATGCTGAACCATTTGATGAAGAAATTCATCAGGAAGAAGATTTTCAAATGGTAGACAATCAAGTAGAAGAAAATCAAGGAGAGAAAGTCGCTATCGAAAAGATAAACGACGAGAATTTGCCAATTGAAGAATCAGATGAAAACAAAAATGAAGCTGCTTTAGATGTCTTACCTGTTGAACCTTCGATTAATCATGAGGTAGTAGCTACTGACGACGTTAATGTTGTAGGTTTCAATGTTGAAAATGTTTCATTAGCTAAAGACGATGTTGTAATTGAGAAGATTGATCCAGTAGAGAAAGAAGAACCAGTTTATTCTAACGAGTCACCTAATTTGAGTCCAGTAAAAAAAGACTTTTCACCTTTAAACGGTCAAGATGAAATAGCCATTGAGCATACAACAGCCCCAATAATTGAAGAACAATTAAGCACCCAAAATGGAACTCTAGAGGCTAATACAGATGAAATAGTATCTGGAAATATAGAAAATAATGAAGCTAGGTGTCAAGATGATATAATGACACGAAGTTTTATAGAAGATTCAGCTGATCCCGATTCAAATCCATTCAAACCAGTTAAAAAACTAGAAGAGTCATGTGACTTAAATAGAACTCATGAACTTTTTCAAGATGAAGAATCTTCAAATACTAGTAAGACTGAAGATTATAATTTGATCCTAAATGGAGTTGATGGACTTAAAATTGAAAATGGACATCATCACGAAGAGGTTAATTTATTAGAATTACCTAAACCAGTTAATCCAGAACAAGTTGGGATGACTTTAAAATCAACTCCGAATGGAAAGAAGTTAAATCAACCTGTCTCGCCTTCACAAAATAGTGATTTAAAGTCAGTTAACAAAAATAATTCTTCAAACTCAGTACAAAAAGGAATGAAGTCAACACCAATACACCCAATATATCTAGAATTAATATATATTCCCGCTCATGGTAATTCTAGTTATGTAGATATTGAATTTTTCAAAAGAGTCCGTGCTAGACATTATGTTCTTAGTGCTGTGGATTTTAGCGAACAAGTCTTAAATTCACTAGTCGATGGTAAGGAAACATGGGAGGATAAGAATTTACAAGTAACTTTGATTCCAACTTATGAATCAGATGTGTTGAGACGTTGGTTCGAGAATAACCAAGAACGCTTAGCTAGGCTTAAAATCGACATTACCCCAGCAGCTAGACATTCAACTATAACTATTGATGAAAATCCAGACTTAAGTTGTCAAGTATATAAATTGGAGTTTTAAAAAAGAATAGTCAATTTAATTTTCTTATTTTTTTTTGCGCCTATTTTTGTCCCAAATTTTCCTTTTTTATACTTTGATTTTTTCTCAAATAGACTAAGACTTAAAGAGAATTAGACCTCTTATAGAAGTCATCTCTATAAAATATTTTTTTAATTAGCATTTGATATTATATTAATTAATCAAAATTTAATTTTTTCGCTAGTTTATTTTATTGAATGTGTTTGCGTGTAATTATTTAATTCTTAAGAAAAAAAAATTATCATAAAAACTATACTAATTTAAAAATTTTATAACTCAAATTAATATAGAATTAAAATTTGATTTAATTTAATTTAGAATTTTTAAATAAATAAAAAAATAAATAAACGTTTTTTTTTTATTTTTTTTTAATTTTTTTTTTCCTAGATCAAGATTGACAACATATTTTTTCAAAAGAGGATCAATTTTCAATACCTTATTACATTTAACTCAAAGCTTTATCAGTACAAATTAAAACTAACTTGAACGATTTTTTTCCTTTCCTCTTCCACTTCTTATTCTTTCTCAAGAAAAGGTTTCAAAAAAAGCTTTAAAAAATATTCGATTTTGTTGATTGTTTTCTTCAAAAGAAAAGTCAATGAATAGGAAAGGAAGAGTTGAAGAAGAGTCGAGGAACAAAATGCGTACAAATTAGTTTTAATTTGTACTGTATGATAAAGTTATTATCTTAATATTTAATATTTTTCGTTTTTACGAGGTTACGCTGTCAAGGTTTTATTTTGGAAAGTCAAGGTTTAAATAAAAAATATTAAATAAATAAAAATAAAATAATCAATCAATCAATTATATACAGTAATTATTCGCCGTGGAGCCAATGTGCTTATATTTGAGTCTCAGGTTAAGCACATGTGCTTATACTGAGTTTAGAACATTTTTGCGGTTGGATTGTAATGCTGCACCACAACTCCATTTTCAAATTGTAACAGCTACCCATACAAATGTTCTCCAAAAAAGTGGGAGTAGAAGTAGGAGTAGGAGTAAGCTACTCGTACTCCTTACTCATACTCCAAACCAGACTTGTTTACGAGTACCAAAAAACAAGTAGAAACGAGTATTTTACGAGTACGAGTAATACTCGTACTCGTAAAATTATTTTGGCACAAATTATTTTGGCGTAAAATTATTTTGGCACGAGTACGAGTCATACTCGTACTTTTGAAATTATTTTGGCACGAGTACGAGTCATACTCGTACTTTTGAAATTATTTTGGCACGAGTACGAGTCATACTCGCACTTTTGAAATTATTTTGGCACGAGTAGGAGAAAAAAAAAATATTCTTAGATGAAAAAAAAAATTTTTTAAACCGAATTATTACCAAATAATAGATATTTTTGTGAAAAAATTCGAAATAAAAGAAAAAATTAAAATTTTAAAAAAATTCAATTTCAAAAAAAATTTAAGTGAATAAAAAATTTTCTTCTAAATATTTTATATTTATATATATTTTTTTAAAATTTAACTAAAAATCTTTATGTCTTATTAAAAATTTTAATAATTTAATTTTTGGGACGAGTTCTCGCGAAAAAAATTTGCCAAATAAATTTTACAAGTACGAGTATCTACTCGTACTCGCCAAATAAATTTTACAAGTACGAGTATCTACTCGTACTCGCCAAATAAATTTTACAAGTACGAGTAGATACTCGTCCTCGCGAAATAAATTTTACAAGTACGAGTAGATACTCGTCCTCGCGAAATAAATTTTACAAGTACGAGTAGATACTCGTACTCGCGAAATAAATTTTACAAGTACGAGTAGATACTCGTACTCGCCAAATAAATTTTACGAGTACGAGTAGATACTCATCCTCGCGAAATAAATTTTACAAGTACGAGTAGGTGACATACTCGCTACTCGTGACGAGTTACTCGTAAACAAGTCTGCTCCAAACTCCTAATTTTTACTCCTCATTTTTGAGTATTCTCCTCCTTACTTATTGGAGTAAAAATTTCTTTATTATTTTTGCTAAGCCCTTTTTTAAATGTTAAAATTTTTTTTTAAACTATGTTAAATATAATTTAAATCCTTTTTTTAAGATGATTAAGTGGGCTTGTTTGATACTAAGATCTTCCGTAATACTAATTTATAATTAGAGGAAAGTAAAATCTGATCAGTTGCATAAAAAACCAGTTTTTATACAGAATTAAGTTTTGTTTGCTATTTTTATAGGCATAATTGTAAAGGAGATGATAAAATTTACTTAGAAAAAAATACAAAACCGAAATTATTAATTAAATCGTGAATAAGTGGCAAATTTGTAAAATATCTGATTTCACTTAAAGTTCATTACCGTATAACTTTTCGCGGTATTGCATGTCAATTTCAACCTAAATTTGATTTTAAGCGCATAGCGTACCTTCTCTCCAATGTTAAACAAACCCTTTTGATTAACCCATGCTTTTAGCCGGTCTTTTAAAACCAATTTGAGCGCGTTTGATTTTGTAAATTGTCTCTACAGTAAATTTCAAAACGTCATTTCGAGTTAATTTTACGAGGTGTTACTTTAAAAATGGAACCTAATTTATTTAATTTTAGAATATCGATACTTATTTTAGTTTAATAATTTCGTATTTTTTACACTTGACTATCCAAAAACTTATATAAAATTTTCAATATAAAATTATATTTTTTTGATTTTTTTACAACAATAGATTTTAGGTTATCGAATATTTACGTTGCCTTTGCATTCTTATTTTGATTTTGTAATCTTATTTAGTGCTTAAATTTTTAACTATGCTTCAATTATTTCGAAATTTAAAAATATTATTTAAAAATAATAATAATAATAATAAGGCTATGGATAAAGGATGACTATAAGCCAGCCTCTAACGGAGTGCAAGGATCAGTTGCACTATAGTAGCCTGTAAAATCAGTTTTATTATTTTTAAAATTATTGTTAAGTTTGTTTTTAAAACCATTTATAGTTTCTTGTTCAACCACTTCCCTTGGTAAAATATTCCAAAAATTTGCTATTCGGTTTGTAAAAAAGTTGGTTCTTGGAATGCAGTTTCGAACTAATTGTTTTTCAAACCCATAATTGTGACTTCTGGTACCATAATGGTTAGATAACTTATTAAGAGGATGATGCCATTCAACTTGATCTATGTTTTTCATTATTTTAAATTGTTCAATTAGATCACCTCTTAATCTCCTCTCCTCAAGACTGGTGAGATTAAGTTTTACCAAACGATCGTCGTATTTAAGATTTCGTAACTCACCTATGATTTTAGTAGCTCTTCTTTGAACCCCTTCAATCCTGTTTTTTTCAATTATTTAACTCAGGACTTACCAATGAAAAAAATCTGGATTTAAGTTATAACAAGTAAAGGTGAATAGGTCTTAAAGGCCAAACCCTTACAATGAGACAATGTTTCAAATAAGATTCAATGATAAAAACACAACTAAAAATTAAAATATTAATGAAATTTGGGAAATGGTAAACGCGGTCAGATTTTTCTTTTTTGTAACAAAACATCTCACATTCTGTGAAAATATCTAATAAAATAAAATTATAAATTATTGCATTAAACTCGGTTTTTTGATAAATTGTGACTCTTTAACTAACTGTGCTCGCTACGCTCGCAAAAGCTGACAGGGAAAAATTTCGGCCTTCAGCCTCAAAGTTTTCGAAGCTGGTTGCGCTCCCTTTGACCATTAGACCCATAGATAGTTCAGTCTACGCTCTCACAAATTTAAGAGTGCTTTTTCGCTCGAATTAGTCTTTTTCGATAGTTCGGCCTGCAGCTTCATTATTAAAATTTAAAATTTAAATAAAAAAGTTAATTTTCTTTCAAATTTGCTCACTAACAGCTCCATCTTGGGATCATGTTACATTATTGATTTTCTTAAAAGTTCAAAAAATTAATATTTTGAATCGCCTTTTGATCAAAATCGAGGTAAAATCGAAAAACCAAAATTACCTATCCATTCAGCTCTTAGAGATCTACAAAGTGACATTCCCAAATATTATCTTTTTATTTAAAATTTTCGAAATTGTTTTTCACTATACATTCATCACGCGATTTTCTCTGCCCATCTTCTCTATGACATAATTAAAATGGGACAATAATAAGAAAAAAAATTTTTTTTTTTATTTGTTCTACAAAGTAGGATTGACAAAAATAAAAAAAAAGTTAAAAAAAAAATTAAAGCTAGAAAAATAAAAGAGAAAATTCAACGTATTAAATAAAATAAATTTCTTTATCAATATGATATTACTCGTTTTTTTTGTCCTTTAGTATTTTTTGCTGCTTTTACTAATTATTTTAACCTTTAAAATTATTTTAAAATTAATAATTAAATTAAAAAACAAACATTCTTTCATTTGTCAAGTGTTTGCTAAGTTTTGTATGATATTTATTCCGATTAATTGGAGCTCCCCTAATTCGTGAAATGAACTTTTAGTGAGCTGGATAACTGAAACTTTCGTGACCTTCAGTTCACAAATTAAGGAAAGCCCGATTAATATTTTAACTTTTTAACTTGGATTATATCTGTTTTATGACATTATTAAATTATCTTGACATTGTTTTAAGGTAATTGTTCATCTATAAATATAATTAAAGATGATCAATTACGTTCATAAATATCATAAATATAATTGAATTGAAATCGAACACTGGTTTTCAAAATCATATAACGACTTAAAGTCGAAAAAGGAGAAGTCGAATGTTGTTAAAGTCGAAAAAGGCTTTTTTTTTAGTTTTTTTTTTAAATTTTGTGCTGGCTTTAACGAAATTTTGTTGACCTTTAATGGCATGTCGTCAAACCTGAATACTCCATTTAGCGACATGTCGGTCTATTATAATGACATGTCGTTAATTATTTAAAATTATTTTCTTAACGTAATTTAATATTTGCTAAAATGTAATTGCTCGATTTTTATGAGGTGTCAAAAATTTAAGGAATAAGGTAAAAAATAAAAAAATTGCCGAATTTAATATAAATATAAAATAATGAAAAAATATAAAAAGCATAATTTCAAATTTGAAACTAAAAAAAAAAAGAGATTTGGTAACAATCGCCTGTCGTTATTTTCTTCGTTGAAAATCGTGTTTATAGTTTTGACATTTGTTTACGGACCATACGGCATATTTTCATTCAATAATTTCAAAAATTAAAGTCAATCTGGAATTTAATTTTTCATTTATTTACATTTTTTTTATATTTAATGGTAACGAAAAATTATTATAAACTAAAGGTACGCTTTATTTATGGGCCGCCTGATGATGTGGCCCACCAAGTGGCCTTGGCTTAAGAATTAATAATAATAAATATAAAATAATTGCGAGGAACGAGCTGGCCATGGCGAGCTTAATAAGCATGAGTGGGGGGTCTTAATTGTGTGTTGTGCGGGCTTTCAAATTTTTAGGTTGTTGAGAATTTAGGTTTGTATATGCAATAAAAAAAAATATTGCATGTTATTTTTTGAAAAATATTTAGAACATAGACGTTGCAAATATTGTTAATTTTTAGATTTGCATAAAATTAAATTAATTCACTTATTCTCCACCCATTTTTTAATTAAAATATGTATCTAAATATTTAAAAATACAGCGATTAGTAGTAATCCTTGGAAATTATTTTCAGCCTCTTACTGGCTGATTTTACTCTTTTCCCACCCCTTTTCCGAATTCGTTCCACTTCTATTGGATGAACAAAAATTAACGAAAAAAATTGATTTTTTCGGACAAAGTAATCGTGTCACCATTCGACGACCCCCCTCCTAACTGACGGGGACCCTTCATAAAAATCATACAATAAAATGTAAGGTCAAAGAAATTATTTAAAATTAATAATTTCACCTGATATTATCTTTCTAAATGACAGAAATAAAAATTAAAAAAAAAACACTTGAGATTCAACTTTATTTTTTTACAGTAATCAAAATCAAAATTATACCCACTTGAAATTTATCTCTTATTTAAAAATTATTAAATTACACTTAAAATCTATCAAAATAATTATTCTCAGTCAAATTAAATCCACTTGAATAAAATCAGGATCTGATCCGTTCCTAAAATCCATATGTTCTTGAAATTTAACATGCTTATCAATCTTAAATGTTTACTTTTCACCCACTTAAACGCATCATATGAAAATTTAAAGTTTTTATTTTGGTTGGTTAACTTCTCAATTATAAACACACTTTAACGTTTTAATATCTGAATTATCACCTGTTTTAAAACGGAATTTTATAAAAAAAGTTGTATATAAAACATTTTAAACAATTTTTTAGCAGTGAAAGTTTGTATCATATCTACGATGTTTTGTGGATAAACAATGTAGACATAATAGAGTTAAGTAAAGATACAATTAAAAAGGATCTTATTTGAAAAATTACTATGGAGTAAACGATAGAGAGGTTCAACATAATGAGAATTGGGATGATGACATTCCATCAAATCATAGGTTTATTTTTGAATTATAAATTTTTTTTAATGATAAATTTTTATAAAGTTTCTTGTTTCGATTAGAATATAAAATATATTTCATTTTTTCCGAAATTCAGGTAATTTTTATGGAAAATTTCAAAACATTAAATTTTTTTAATGATTTTTTTTGTACTTATTTGAAATCAACACATTTATAATTTTTATATTTGAAAAAATTGTTTTGGAAAATTTCAAAAAAGGTTAATATTTGAGAAAATTTTTATTGTTAAAATTTATTTTCTTGTTTTTTAAACTAGAATTGAAATAAAATTTTGTTTTTTTACTTTATTCAAAAATATTGATCATATTTTAAAAAAATTTGGTTTTTTTCTTTTAATTTTATTACAACGTTTCCTTTCTATATTTTTCAATATTTCTAACAACTAGGAAAATTATAAGAAATAGTTGTTTTTATAATTTTGAGTAAAGTTCTTGGATTTTGTAGAAATTTAAAATTAAATAGAGTTTTTGAAAATAAAAATTCTTAATCTAAATTCAATCATATTGAGTGAAAGAGGAAAATTTTTTTAAAATGCAACATTTTTTTGATTGGTCAATTCAAGCATGTGTATATCTTTTTTAAGCAAAAGTATAAAAAATAAAAATATTGCAATCTTATAAAATTTTCCTCTTTCACTCAATATGTATTTTTAATAAGTATAATCGATTAGACAAAGTTAATAAACATTTAATTAGATTCAAATTTAGAAGCTTCAGAGTTGGACCTAAGTCACAATGACGCTTATCAAAGCGTCATTGTGACTTAGGTCATGACCGCCAATCAATAGATATAATTTTAGATAAAATATCAAGTATTCTTAATAGTTCAACTCAGTGGCGTAGCCAGAACTCAACGGGATATACGGCGAGATGTCATATATAGTGGACCGATGCCCCCCCCGGAGGGTGGGGGAGGGGGTGTCGAAATCCTTGGTATTTTTAATGTTCAAAAAGTTTAAGATAATATTTCATGCACCATAAATTCAAATTGGGGTTTAAAATTAATTTTTTAGAAAAAAAAATTATTTACGATTTTTAGCGTCCATTCTTACACTAGAATGCCTAAAATAATTGTACCTTAGCCTTCCCCTAAGGGACTCAGACTAATTTTTAAATAAAATAAAAATAAATTGAAAATTAAAAAGTAAAGTAAAAGTTCTATGATAAGTTTAATTTAGCGTAAGATTACTAATTTTTAATTTTTTTTTAACTCTCAATTACACCGCCAATTATACTCAGAATACCAAGTGACTTAAAAAATTTCTTTGGTCTTAGCCAATCGAAAAATCAATGAAAGGCCATGATGACTCGAATTTGTTTAAAATAAAATTGTAAAACTGTTTTGAAAGGGATCATAGTTTTTTTACACTATCATTGTTCTTTTTCTAACAAAGATGTGTGAAAAAGCGGTAAAGATTAAAAAAATAGTGTAAAAAAGCAACTAATTATAGTAAACCAATCGAATTTATTCTGTATTAATTATTATAATAAGCGATAAATTTATATTAAAAAAATTTCAAATTATGCAAATAAAATTGGTCTTTTAAATATTTCAAACTTTCAAATACGGCATTTTCTTACTTAAAGTTACCTTCTTAAACTAGTTTTTTTTCTTGACGAACATATGAAAATCCTGTAATTTTTAATAAGTAAATACCTACCATTCAACTTAATTTATGTTATGATTCCTAAAATCATATTATTCATAAAATTTTTTTTTAAATTTTTCCTCGTTTGAAACACGAACCTGAAAATTAGTCAATTCTTACATTAAAAAAATCTAGCGAAGATGAGCGATTTTTTTCTTTTACTTTTAAGAATTTTAATGTGAATAATCCATTTTTAATCATTTTTCCTTAAAAATTAAGACTTTTTAAGTTAAGTCATTTAAATTTCAGTAATTCAAGATTCAAAAATTATTATCTTAGTATGATTGAAATTTTAACTCAGAGTTTTACAGTTAAAGCTCAAAATTAAATGAATTTTTTATTTGCATGCAAGATTGAATATAAAAAAAATTGCAATAGTGTAAAAAAAAACGACTAATTATTATTTTAATACTGAATTTTAAATTAACTAACACTTTTAAAAATTAAAGCACCGATAATAATTATGTTGAGGAGGAGTTATATAAGGTGTGAAAAATAGTGTAAAAAAACTACGTTGCCTTTTGAAATGACTATAAAGGACGATGATAAAGAAGGATTAGTATTAGCGGTAGGAGTACAAGTCTGCGTTTAACTATTTGAGGCGGTTTTATAATTTGATGTTTGACTAATTATAAATTTTCTCATGATAAAGCAATTAGAAATTTAATTATAAAGAAAAAAAGAAAGAAAACGAGAACAAAAGACTTTTCTGTTAAGAATTATTATTAAATTTTAAAAAAAAGGAGAAAACTAATTTCTAATTGAAAAATTTATTATTTTTTTATATGAGGCGGCGCCTCACCTAAGATTTTTTATGTACGGCGGCCCGCCGTAGTTCGCCTCACGTAGATACGCCACTGGTTCAACTTGATATATTGAGATTTTAATTCTTGAATTAATTAGCAAACCTAACTTATTCAAATGTACTGGTTTAAGTTTCTATTCATGACACCAAAAATTAGTCTCAAATATATTCAATTGATTTATTTGTTCATTCGAACCAGTATTTAATCAAACATTCCAAAAAAAAATTTTGTATAAATTTTTAAACGAAGCAGAAAATTTAGAATAAAAGAACCACTTTTTCATTTTCAATTAAATACTAAGGATTAAAAATAAGTTTTTCTCAATTACTGAGCAAATTAGAACTAGATTTAAAATCATTTTAAAAATTGATTTGAATTTTTCTTTATTTCAGGTAAATACGATAGAAGGCATTAGAAAATAGTACTGAATATAAAGTTGGTTAATAATATAAGTTGTTTTTTTTTTGATTCTAAAAATTTAAGTGATGCTAAATCGCTTTAAATTATGTAGATACTAAATCACTTAAATCGACCAATTTTTAGAGTTAGCTATAGTTTACTTAGTTTAATAAAAGCAGTGGCGGATCCACGGTATGGCGAACTCTGGCCACCGCCATACTTGAAATTTTTTCCCATGACTAACCTATTTTTTTTAAAGGGAAAATCTTGTTGTTTTAATCTTTCTCTTATTTCAAATTCTAAAATAAAGAGAAAGAAATTTTTTTTTCTTTTTGTTGTCTAATCAAAAAAGAAGACCGTTCTTATTTTATGCGCTTTCAAAAAATCCTTTTTTAATCAATTAAAATAAATTTGAATTTTTTTTGGAAATTTTTTTTTGTATAATTCAAAAAATTATGAAAAAAATTTTTTTCACTCAAAAATTTTTAAAAACCAAGATCATCTCAAATTAATAGAATTTTTGAGTGAAAATTTTTTTTAAATATCTAGCGGAAAAAAAATTACAATTAAATTTTGGATTTTAATCCGAAGCATTTTTAAAGGAAATATGAAGGATCTTTAGTGCAAGCTGAACATCACGAAAACGTTAAAGAACATTTCAAGGCGTTGTATTTTGATATAATCGATAAATTAGTTTTGGAAATGAAAGAAAGATTTTCTGATGACTTGATACCTATTGTTTTTATTTATGAGTTATTTGTTGATGAAAAAACTAGAGTAGACTTTAAAACAATTGAAGAAAATTTACAAATTTATAAAGATATTGTAGATTTTTCTTCGTAAATTTGTGAAGTTAACGTTTGGCGGAGTTTTAGGAAAAATTTACAATAAAATGAGATAATTAGAAAAAATATTTTCGAATTAAAAATGTTATTTATACAAAATAATTTCCAAATTTTATTACCAAATTTAAGTAAACGTTTTCGGATTTATTTTACTTTAGCGATCAGCTCAGCGACTCCTGAACGGTCTTTTTCATGTTTAAAAAGGATCAAAACTTGGCTCAGAAACTCAATGACCGATGATCGCCTTTCAAAATTATCTGTTTTGAACATAGAAAAGGAAGAACTTGATAAAATAGACTTAAACTTAATTGTAAATATTTTTGCCTCGGTTAAGACAGTAAAGTTCTGTTTAATTAAACTTTTTTGGTTAAAGACATTTTATATTTAATTTTTTTTAAATCCATTAAATTTGTAAAAAAATAGTCTTTTGATGAACGACAGCATGACCAAAATGGTATTAATTTTTGAAAAGTAAAATAAATTATAAGGTTTTTTATTTAACATATAATTGCATTTCTTGAAAGACCTGAAAAGACTTGTTTTTAAGTAGAAATTTAATTAAACTCAACTCGCCTAAATAAAAAATTTGATAAAATTTAATTACCGTAGACTCTTGCCTAGTACTCTTAGAGTAATGTCTAAAAAAGCAAGCTTTGGGGCTGTGAAGTTCATGTCAATTCGCTCATTTCAATTCGCTATTTTTTCTATAACTTTTTTTCGAAACATTAAAAAATAGTTCTGCAAAATGTTACAAGATGTAGCAAATTTGCTACATTCCCATTATTAATCTGCAAAATGTGTGCACTTAAAATGCAGAAAAAAACTATTAAAAACTCAGTATATGTATTTGCACATATTTTGCAGAGATTTAGCACAGTAAGAAAATTTATGTAGCAAATTTGCTACGTATTGTAACATTTTGCAGAACTAATTTTTAATGTTTGGAAAAAAAGTTAAAGAAAAAATAGCGAATTGAAATGAGCGAATTGACATGAAATTCACAGCCCCGCAAGCTTTACTCTAATTGAAATTGTCTTTTATTCTATAAGGGAAAGGATGGGAATTTTTAAAAAATATTAAAAAATATAATCCTTTCCCATATAGAATAAAAGACAATTTCAATTAGAGTAAAGCTTGCTTTTTTAGACATTACTCTAAGAGTACTAGGCAAGAGTTTACGGTAATTTTTTTTTTGAATTACTGATAAACTTTCCCAATATAAAAAAAGACAGAGAGAATCAGTATTAAAAGTACTTTTTTAACCAACAAAAAAAAAATGTAAATAAAAAAATTCAATTCACGTAATGAATTAAAACATCAGAGAGTTGAATAATATTTTATTTTTAAAAAAAGGAGATTAGTTTACCAATAAATAAAAACTGTTTTTTTTTGCTGTTTTCAAAAACTCAGGCCTTTTTTAAAAAGTTTTTGCGATTTACTTCGTTTTTATGAGTCTCCAAACACCAAAGGATTATATCCTTTTCATGTTTGGACGTTTATTAATGTAAATTAATATATTTTTCTAAATTTTACTTTATGTTGAATTAATTTTATTTATATTTACTTTGACAAAATTTCAAAAATTTATTTAATTTCAATTGAAAAAAAAGCTACAGATCTATATAGTGAGATAATATGTCAAAATTTTAAATTTGGAATCAAGTTATTCAATTTTTAAAAGAAAAATTTTGTATTATTTTTTATTTTAGAATTAATTTATCTGTAAAAATTTCCTTTCTTTTTTTTTTCCTCTAATTACTAATTTGTTTTAAAAAATTTGTAGTCATTTTCAAAAAGAAAAAATGAATATTTTGTATCAAATTTTACTTTTTAGAACTTTTTATTACTAAAAAGTTTTTTTTTTAAGTATATTATTTAATTTTCAACTTTTTAATGATTTTTTCGAAAAAAAAACAGTTAGTTCATTTTTAAGATTTTAATATTTAAAATAAATTGAAATTAAAATTATGAAAAATCTTAACCTAAAAAAAAACGGCTTTTATTTTTTTTTCATTAATGTCAAAATTATTAATTAATAGAGAAAATAATGTTTGATTTTTTAGAAAAAATAAAATATTCGCTAAAATATTAAATTTGAAGATGTTAAAAACCTATACTAAATGTAAAATTTTTTTTATTTTAGAAGAAAACATTATTTAAAAATGAACATTTTAAATGATTCTGTTAATCAACTTATGTCGGAATTTCCTGACATTTTCGTACAATTCGAAAATGATCAACCAGGAATATTTAATAATAATCTAAATATTACAAATTTATTTGATAATTACAGCGAAAATAATATAAATTTGGTACCAGAAACATCCTTTCAAACAGGTGGAAATTTAAACCATTTTATAACGCAAACAAAAAGTGCCAACAATAACAAGTTCAATCGTACTCTAACCACTTATAAAATAGGTTTTAGTCAAAATTTATCAAGTTTTGGAGCTGCAATCGATGACATTAAATTGGCTTTTGAAAAGCTAACCGAAGAATTTAGTTCACAGATGGCTGTTCATGATAAAATAAGAATTGTATTGTACCACGATTCTCTTGAACGCCCGATTAGTATACCATTTTTGAAAAAGACAAATTTGACGTCACAAGTTCTAGTCGATAGTTTTGAACGCGTCGCTCAGTCGCATAAAGAGGTACAAATAAACGAGAATAGTAATCTTACAGCGCATGTGGTTATTGCTCGTCTCCCATCCGGTTCTGGTAGAAAAATGGTTACTTTAAAAAAGAACAAACATCTTATACAAAGAAAAAAGACTGTACTAAAATACAAAGTGAGTCAACAGATGACTTCCAAAAGTTTTGTGAAAATCAACGTTTTATTTTACCTGTTTATAATAATGATAATTTGTGCGCGTTACAATTTTAATTGGTAAGGCTTACGCTGACAACCACGAGATAATAACTGAATTTACCAAACCAAGATACTTGAACAATATGTCACTAAAGTGGTTAAAAAGGTATATTTGTCAAATGCACCTTGTGGTTTACAGGAAATTAAAAGAATTGAGACTTTCTTGTGTGACTATCAGAAAACAATTATCAATTGCGATGGAAAACTCGACAAAAAACCAATTTATATCGGTCTTAAAAACAGAAAATACATATATTTGTGTTACACTGGTACTCATTATAATGTAATTTAATCCATGAAGAGATTCTAAGATCGCTCTTATTATTGTGATTTTTGCAAAATTGCATATAATAATTAAGATTGTCACAAGTGTGATGAATGCTGTAAAAGTTTCAATAGAATTAGTTGCAATGAATCTTTAGCGCAATCTTGTGTGTTTTGCAATATTTAATTTAAAAATGATAAATGTCTTGAAATTCATAATAATCGATTTTGCAAGGAAGTAAAAATTTGTAAGATTTGTAATTTTTATAAAAACGAAAATCATGTCTGCGGAGAGAATGAAAGATGGTGCTAAAATTGCAGCAAATCAGTAGAAGAAGATCATAGATGCTTCGTCAAAAAAGATAAAGAAAAAAAAAAGATAAAGATTTTGGCGGTTTTTTCTTTTTTGATTATGAAGCATACACAGATAAAGGTGTCCATGTACCAAATTTGGTAATGGCCAAGATGATTTTTGTCAATTGTATTGATGATGAAAAGGAGTGTGAGTATTGTCAACAAAAGTATACGTTTTATGATAATGATATATTTTGCCACTGGTTATTCAAGCATGAAAACTTTATTGCAATTGCTCAGAATCTTAAAGGATACGATGGTGTTTTGATTTAAATACATTTTGTCATCGTTTTTACCAAATGACTCAATGCCGAGTGTTCTTGTTAATGGTACTAAGATCTTGACTATTAAATTTAGAAAACTAAAAATAATCGATTCTCATTCGTTCTTGTCAATGCCATTGTCTGATTTTTCAAGCACATTCAACTTAAAAGAAAGCAAAGGTCATTTTCCGCATTTATTTAATTTGCCTGAAAATCAAAATTATGTAGGTCCCTATCCTGACAGAAAATTCTAAGGATCAGAATTTTTTGGAAGTAAAAGGAAAGCTGAATACGATAATTGGTATGATTCAGTAAAGCATGAGACTTTTGATTTTAAGCAACAATTCCTCTATTATTGTTGGAGCGATGTAATTCTTCTTGCTGAAGGTTGTATGGCATTTAGAAAAATTATCATGGAACGGACAAAGATTGATGAGAATGATTTTGGAATTGATCCGTTTCTAGGCTCAATTACAATTGCATCTTTATTTCACCACATTTTCCGTTCTAAAATAATGAAAGAGGATACGATTGGAATAATACCAGAGAACGGTTACCATCCGGAGCACAAGACATCTTTCAAATGCCAAGTTTAGTTAAAATACTTGTCCGAGAAGAAAAACATACGCATTCAACACAGCCAAAAAAGGGGGCGAGATTCAAGTCGGGAAGTATCGTATAATTGGTTATGATAAAGAGTCCAATACGTATTATGAATTCCATGGTTGCTTGTTCCATGGTTGTCAGAAATGCTTTAAGTCTGTTACTTTCAATAGTTTTAAACAGGAATTAATGGGCACAACATTTGAAAAGCATTGTCAAAGAATTAGAAATATTCGAAAAATAATTAATTCGGCAAAATTGGTAGAAATTTGGGAGTGTGATTGGGATTGAAGTGTTAAACATGATTCAGAAATCGGTAATTTTGTAAAACAATGTAAAATCAGTGAGTCAATAAACCCACGTGATGCTCTTTTTGGACGGAGAAAAAATGGAATAAAACTTCACCATATATGTTCTGGAAATGAAGAAATTGGATATGATGACATTACTTCTCTGTATCCTTTTGTACAAAAATATTGTAATTATCCTATTGCTCATCCATTACTTTTAACAGAATATTTTGATGATGTTAAAAAATACTTAGGTATGAAAAAATGTAAAGTTTTACCACCACGTGATCTTTATTTCCCAGTTTTACCATCTCTTATTGATGGTAAACTTGTTTTTCCACTGTGTCGTACATGTGCAGAACTTCAACAAACCAAATGTAATCACTTAATCGAAGAAAAATGTCTCGAAGGAACTTGGGTCACTTTGGAAGTACAAGAGGCGTTAAGACAAGGATATCAAATTGTAGAAATTTATGAAGTTTGGCATTGGGAAAAGTTAGGACTATTGTTTGGTGAATATGTAGTCATGTTTTTAAAAGGTAAGCAAGAAGCAGATGGTTATCCTGATAATGTAAAAACGGAAGAAGAAAAACAGCAATACATCAAAGACTATTACGAAAGGGAAGGTGTTCTTTTAGATGCTAATAAAATTCAGAAAAACAAAGGACTAAGGTCAGTAATGAAAATGTTGTTGAATTCTTTTTGGGGTAGATTTGGTATAAATACCAATAAAACTCAATACTAAGTTATTTCAGAACCATTTCAAACCATTCTAATGGTTTGAAATGGTTTCAGATGATCAAAACACCATTCATAACGCTGATTTTTCTCATGAAAATTATGTCCAAGTCTTGTTGTTTTGGCAGCTTTTGATACATGCCATGCAAGATTAAAACTATACGAAGATTTAAAGAAAATAGATAAAAGAGTCTTACATTTTGATACAGACTCAATTATTTATGTAAGATCTCCGGGACAGTTTAGATCAATATTAGGTGATTATCTTGGTGACTTTACTGATGAGATAAAAAAGAAAGGTGCTTCACATATAGTTGACCGAAAAATTATGCTTACAAAATGAACAATGGAAAAACAAGTTGCACTGTCAAAGGAATCACACATAATCATATTTCATCTTTAGTTGTAAATTTTGATTCAATTAGAGAAATCGTTTTGTATGATCGTGAGAAAAGATTGCAAGCTGAACAGCTGAAATTTTCTAGAAATAAGACTAATTGGTACATCAAGACAGATATTGTATCAACGATGTATGGTTTTGTTAACGATAAGCGTATTTTGTTAGATTCATTCTATACTTTACCTTATGGATATCGATTTTTTTAATTTTTTTTATTGATTTTTATTATTGTATTTTATTGATTTTTATTAATGTATTTTATTGATTTTTTATTAATGTATTTTATTGATTTTTATTAAATAAACTTTTGAAACAGATTTCTTTTTTCGCATTATTGATATTGATTTTTATTAATCTATTTTATTGATTTTTTTTACTATATAAATAAAATAAAAAATCAGATTAATTATAAAAATGGAAATAATAATTATTAAGGAAAAAGAATTTGAAGAAATAATAGTTACAGACATTTTGAATTTGGCATTTGAAATATCAATTACAAGTTGTGAAGGGTGTACACATAATTACGGTGCTCAACACGGTTATCTTTCTTAAATCCATTCTATTACAATTTATCGTTGGAAAAAGCAATTGAAACTCTTAAAAAAGGATATAATATAGAAAAAAGTTAAGATTATATTTATGAAGAAAATTTCATAAAAGAAAATTAAAATGGCGCAAGCAATGATAGAAATGAGATTCAAGAAAAAAACTATATCAACACAAACTGGAGAAAATTTCGATTTTCCATTTTTATTATCAAAAACAAAGACTGTGAGATTGTACAAATCACGTTCATACAAAGATTATGTTTTGAGTTTGAGTTTAAACAAATAAAAAAAATTAATTATAACAAAATCAATGTGGAAAATTTTTAAAATATATGTACCTTTAATTGATAAACTTTTAATTTAATAAAATTTTTTAAAAAATGAATTGGTTTGTTGATCCTTTAATTTTAAACTTTCTTTACCTGTACAATAGCTGGTAAACGCAATCTGGTAAGACTGAGTGGCTTCTGAAAAGAGTACTGGTCTACAATGCAGATCTTTTTGATATTCCACCCAAAACTATAATTTATTGTTATTCTGCATGGCAGTCAAGTTTTGATAATTTTAATGAAATCTCTCCAGATGTTAAGTTTCACAAAGGAATTCCAGATATAGACGAAATAGATACATCAGAACCCCAATTTGTTTATTCTGGATGATTTAATGAAAGAATGTGGAAAAGACCCTTCTATTCAAAAATTATTCACAATATATTCGCTTCACAAAAACATCAGTGTATTTTTTATTACACAAAACATATTTTCAAAAGGGAAATTTACAAGAACATCGAATTTAAACAGTCATTACTTGATTCTATTTAATAATCCAAGAGATAGATTACAAATTGGGACATCGGCAAGACAGATTTTTCCAAACAAAGTCAAGTTTTTTATAGAGGCTTTTGAAGATGCAGCTACAAAACCGCATGGTTATTTGATGATAGATCTAAAACAATCAACAGAGGAGAGAAATAGAAAACAGACTGGGATTACATCTTATGATCTAAGAATAATTTACACATCAAAAGATTAAATTTGTTTTCAAAAAACTTTATTCAATAAAAATTAATTAAAAACTAGTTTTTAAATTTTTAATCATCCTATCATTTTTATTGGAATCATCATAAAAAAAGTTGTTAAACTTTTCAATTGAATATCCATTACATCTAAGAATTTAAAACAAGACACAATAATAACCACAAAAATCTGAATTGACACTTTGTATTGTCTTTTTATTGTAAATTAAACCAATTGAATTTTTCTTTATGTAATCTTCTAATCCAAAAAATCTGGGTGAATTACCATAAGAATCAAAAAAATTACACATCTTTTGTGAATCATAATAAAAAGCTAACCAGTGCATACCTTCATGCGATCGATCAGCGGTATTTAGTATAAAACAGCAAGGGTAGGATGTAATGTTTGGAAGTTCATCTCTAGCATAAACTCCAATGAAATTTTTGTTTGTTTGTGGGTTACTTTCTAGTATTTTTTGTAGCTGAAATGAATTCATTATATTTTGAAATCATAAGAAACTTCGAATTTATTATTTATTTCTACCAAATTGTCATATTCCAAATAAAATATCACTACAATTGAATCATCTAGTGAATCTGCAAATGTAAGTCCAACATCAAGATTACCAGTTCTTATAATATTAAACTGATCACCACTACATAAATCTGGAGTCAAATCAAATGAAAAAAGACTATATCCTTTTGGATAGTCTTATCTTGAAATATCATTGCCTGTAGCAAAGACAGGTTTATCAATATTCTCAAACAATGAATAATATCCGCGAATGTATTGATTTTTAGCAAAGTTAAATTCCAAAGGCTTATAATACGGATATGACTATCCATCAACCATTAAATTTAATTTTGAAAGGTTAAAATGGCCGAAGTTAAAGGGATTTTGATCAAGAACTCCATCATAAGCACTATTTCTAACAAATCCAATGACAACTCTTGATGGTAATGATGGTAGAACTAATGTTGGTAATTACTTTACTTGAGACTCCTTTACCGATTGTATGTTGTTTTACAACAACTCTTTTAATTGGTTATTTTGCTGTTGTCTTCTCTAATGCTAATGCATGACCCAACATAACAGAAGGATTTATTTGAGCTTTTCTTACCTAAAAAGTAGCTTGATCAACAGAAATGTAATAGCTTTTTGTTTTATCCCCTATCAGACAAAATTCAGGTCTTGTGGAAATTAGTTAGAGATTCATAGAGACATTATTAATCAAGTATCTATCTGTATTTAAAATGTCGCAATGTAGTCTTCCTATTAATTCTTCCAGAATCATCTCTATAAAATAAATTTGATTGCAAATAGGAATTCTTCGAGTCTTGATCATAGTTTAACAAATCAGTTATGTATGCTTTATAAGAATACACATTGTTTGAATTTTCAAAGCTTTGACCATTAAATGATAACTCTACTTATGAGAACAGTGAATGCAAAAAATTGTTTTTGGAGATGTTGCATCATCACCCGTAACTTAAACCTTATCTTTATAAATTGAGACTTGTAAATATAGACTTGTTCTTGATAATTGTAAATAGTGATTAGTGGACCCTTCTTATCTGAATTCTATTCGTGTACCAACAGATAACGAAGATGTTGGGTTTATCTCAAACCAACAACCGCTTACTATACTTGAATTTGTACTAGGTGTCATAAACAAATCTAATTCAGACTTGGCACATTCATTTAAATCTGTAAAAAGTTTCATTTTCTCTAATCAAAAATATCTAAAATTCTTTTTTTAAATTTTTTCTTTTTTGTTTTAGATTTTCTCTTTCTCCTATTTATAGTCATATTTGGACGCAGAGCTAATCCTTCACCCTCGTGAGGATTAAATCTATCTGAGATATTTTTGATGCTTTCACTTAGTCTTTTTTTTGCACTTGATTTTAAATCTTCTCCAGATAGTGAGTCATTAACTACATTGGCAGCAGATTTTAATAATTCTTTACCTACTGTTTTTACAGCGGGTTTAGCATTTTCTCTCACGATTGGCATTATATATTTGAAAATTCTCCTTAAAATACCACCTAGACCATAACCTTTTTGATATAATGAACCTTCAAAGTAAGGTAGTCCACTTCCAGCTTGTTTTAAATAAAATCCATTTAATTTTTTAAAGTGAAGAATTTTAATATTTTGAGGAATTTCTTTAATAGATTTTCCTAATTCCAAACGTCTATCGTATTCTTTGTTTATATAAAATTTCCAAATTTCTTCATTTTGTCTACTTGTAAACGATTAAATATTTTCACCATCATGATAGACTAATTTCAATACATCGTAATTTGGACTATTCAAGGGTTGTATGAACAGTTGACCAACTTCTAGACTCCATGAATGTTTGTAAGTCAATTCAACTAGAGCAACTTCATATTGAACTTCAAGACGTATTTGTTCTTTAAGTAATACAGTGAAATCAGTCATTGTATTTTCTAGATAGAGGTCCATTGAACTATTACTAGGTAATGTAACATTAAAACTCATTTTTTAATTAAATCTTCTTTTTTACCCAACTATTAAATGATTTCGGATAACCAAGCCAACTAACCAAATATTCTAATTTATTATTTTTCTTTCTTTTTCGTATAATCTTATCTTTTTGATAAATTTCTTCTTTTTTATTTATTTTCTGAAGTTCTTGCTCATAAAATCTACCTTCTATTGTCTCATCATTTAAATCTTTAATTATATATGTAGGAGGATTAGAATAGACAATTTTATCTATAACAAATATTTCGCCAGTCCAATTAGGAGTATAACCTTTTTGAAACAGGTCTTATTCTTTGATATTCTGACTTTATCTCCAATTTTAAAATTTAATGTAAGAAGCGAATCAATCCGTAAATATTTTTGAAAATTTTTTCTTCATTTTTAAATTAGACATTGTTAGGTGTAGTTTTTATTGTTCTATGAAAGGTGTTGTTATTTGAATCAACAAGATTGTCGAGAACTTTAGTGTAGTCATGATTATTTTTATAACTTAAATAGCGCCACATTTTTTCTTTCAATGTCCGATTAAATCTCTCAACAACAGAAGCTTTAAGTTCCGATTTTGTTGTACAAAAGTGGACATTCATTTTTTTCAAATAATCTTGAACAGGTCTATTTAGAAAATCACGACCTTTATCCGTTTGAAGTTTTAGGGGTTTCCGTGATATAAAAATTCTTGTCATAGCCTGAAGAATTGATTCAGACGTTTTGTTTTTTTATGGTTTAACCCAAGCGAATATGCTAAAAACTTCGATAACTGTAAGTAAAAACTTGTAACCTTTATTTTCTTTAGAGATATTTGAGACATCAACTAGATCTGCTTGCCACAAGTCATCGATTCCGTTTGAAATCACTTTTTCAAGGTCAAACTTCTTTCGTAATGGTCTATGAAGTGTATAAGGTTCTTGTTCTAATAGCAAATCATTTATCTTGTTATTGTTTTTAACAGTATGTTTAAAGGAAGCAGGAGCTGGAGAATCAAAGTTTTCTGAAAATTTTGATATTTTTTATTTAAATGATTTCCAATATTTTGAAATATTGACAGGCTTTCTTTTTTTTGGTCTTGAATTTAATTCTCTAATTTCATTAACTTTTTTCTTTTTTTTAGTCACTTCAGTTATTTCTCGGTAAGTTTGATCTGATATTGGTCGTTTTGACCTTGTTGTCTCTGCTGGCGGTTTTTGAAAAATTGATTGATATAAAATTGAATTATCGAAAGAAGTTTCATTCATTGAATTATTTGAATAATTTAAAGAAATATTTCTCAGCGAAAAATCTGAAGGCATTTTGTTTGAATATCTTGAATTATTTAATGAATTATCTCTAAGTGTAAAATCTGATAAATCATTCTTTGACTCATTCATAGAAATATTACGCGGTGATTTGACTGATTGTAGTTTTTCAAAGTTTTATTTAGCATATTAGAGAAACTGCGCAAATCAGCACTGAAGACAATCGGACTATTTATTTGTTTTAAATTCTGATTATTATTAATTAAGTCTTTAAGTACATAGCGTCCTGGTAATTGTCTAGGTCTTTGACTTTCGTTTGATATAACTGGAGTGCTTGTTTGAATGACTTGACTACCCGTGACAATCTCTGAATTTTGTACTATGTCATTTGGACTTATAAAAAAATTTTGAAATTCACGACCAAAAATTTAGTTTTTACAACCAAAAAAAATAAAAAAAATTTTTTGTTGTGAAAACTAATTTTTTGGTTGTGAATGCTATTTTTTGGTTGTAAAAACACTCCATCCGATTTTTTTATCAGTCTTATCCTTTTGGATTTTTCATTTAAAATTTTTATTCAACTTTAAAATTCCGATCAAACTGTAAAATAAAATATAAATCCCCAAAAAAAACTTGATAGACGACCAGAAAAAGGTTTTGGTAATCTTGAATTAGTTCGTTGAACGTTGAAAATTCATTGAATGTTTGATCGTTAATTTTATCATCTATTTCTTTAATAGTACTTTTAACGTTTTTTTGTATTTTCGTGTGATTTTGATTAAGATTAATATAGTATTGATCCTTAATACTAGATAATGCTAGAAAGTTTCTAAATTCATAACACTTTCCTTCACTTAAAGTTTTATAAAACTCGAGATATTCGTGACCATCACTTAATAATATTTTGATATAGTTTTTACTTGGACCATTTCTATTTATTAATCTACAAATCTTTAATTTTATTGACACTAATTGATCTAACATAATTTCAGATATATTTTCAAAAACAGTTAAAGATTTTGACTGATTAATATCACAATAATATTGTTAATCATTCTATACTTTATCAATACTGTTTATATTTGATTCACCATTTTCTATGGTTTCTTGTTTTAAAATTTGGTTTGGCTTTTCAGTTTCACTCATTTTTAAATTTTCGGAATTTTTTTTTTTTTCATATTTTTTTTTAAAGTTGATCAGCCGACTTAAAAAAAATTTAAAGAAAAAAAATTATTTAAAAAAAAATGTTTGATTTTTAATTGTTACACCGCTCTCTCATTTTAGATATAATTAATTTGGGCTTGATAATAAGAATAAGATTTTTTCTCAAGCACTAAATTCTTTGCATTATTTACTATTGACTGTTTTGCCCATTCATTAATTAAAATTAAAAAAAATTGTTCTTAATTCTAAACTGAGATTTTTTTTTTTAAATTCACATAAATTCCAGTTTCAGATTTTTAATGCCGATAATTCTTACTTGAGGTTAAAATAATTTTATCATGAAACAGACGAATTTGAATTTTACTATTTAGAAAATATAATTCAAATTCGAAATTTACACTCTTTGCAAAGGGGCTTTAATGAGTTGCAAAAAGATTCTCATTCAAATAAGCTGAGTTCTACATATTCAAACAGAGTTTCTTCTTCTATTTCAATCACTAAAAATTTCTCAGCTCTAAATACCGTAAACTCGCGTATTTAACCCCAGTGGTAAAAACCGAAATTTCGCTTTTTTCCCATGCATTTATCCTGTGTTTTGAATTTTTTTTCTAAATACTTTCGATGCGGTGTTAAACAGAATTTTTAGTTTTTGTACGGCATTAAAAATGCCAAAAACAATACTATTGTCTAAATGATCTAAATAAAAAATTAAATTCTAAATT
>NTPY01000778.1:31583-54509 GCA_002922825.1 Brachionus calyciflorus | reverse complement strand
ATTTCTCGTTCTTCTTAAATTTTTTTTCTTATTATAAAATAACCCTAGTTCGATAAAACCACTTTATTTTATAAAAATACTTTTATAAAAAAGCTCATTAAATACAAAAATACTATAGTTTTACTATAACTCTTAATCGTATTTAAATTTATATTAAAAAAAAATATTCGATTACTTATCGATCAATAGATCCTGATTTTTTTTTAGATCCTCTCTTTTTATTACAACCAATTGAATTGAATATTAATGGTAGATTCAAAAGCCTAGCACAATCGTCTAACAAAAATGACGCAGAATTTTCGTTAAAAAAATTGAAAATAGAATTTAAAAAAAATTATTTTTTTACGAGTACGTCGTTAATTCGCGAGAAATTCAGTTACCTGTCTAATTTTACCTGTCCACTAACTTTTTTGTCTAATTTTACCTGTCCAATTAATATTTTTTTAGAAATTTCTCTATCCGTAAAAAACATATACGGAATTTACATGTCCAATTAACCAATTAGTCTAATTATCCTTGGCGAAAATTTATTTGTCAAATATTCTTTCTCGAAAAATACCAGAACCTGCAGCAATGGATGCAATTTTCGAATTTTTTAGGGCAATTCCAGAAGATTTTTAGTTGATAAAATTGTTTATAGTTTATTGTAGATTCACCTTTTGTTTTTTTTGTTGATTGATAAAAAGCTACTTATCTGTTTTTGGTCTGAGATGGTAAATGATGTTTGACGGAATAGTTACTTTAATACTAAAGTAGTTAGCTATTCTTTCTTTGACGTAATTTCTCAAACTCTTAGTGTGAGTTATTAAATGGTGATCATGCTCAGAATATTCGAAAGGTGATATTCGTTAAAATCTATCATTTTAGAATAAATTTATTTTTAATTGAATTTAGATATAGACAAGTAAAATTGTTTAAAAAAAGATTTTTTAAAATATTAAATTTTTTTTAGAGAAAAAAAATCATTTTGTATGCAACGAGTAATTTTATAAAAAAGAGTTTTTTTGGTGATAAAAAGAGTAAAATTAGTGCCAAAAAAAAAATATACCCATTATTTTACATGTTATTATTTAAAAAAAAACAATCAAAAATCGAAAAAAAAACATTTTATAAAAAAAGTGTGCCGAATTTTTTTTACTTCAGTCCGATCGGAGTTGATTTGCAAAGGTAATATCAAAAATATACTGTAAAATCATAAAAAAATCGAAAAAATCTAATATTTTGATCAAAAATTATTTTTTTTCAAAGCTAAAAAAATTAGTTGGATATTGGGAGTATCTATATTATGTATGATTTTCACAAAATTGATTTTTGATGCTTGTTTTGTGTAACTAATTCTTGAACTTAATTAGAGACAGACTTATAATTATCCTTAATCAAAAGCCAAATGTTTTTATTTATTTTTTTTTTAAGGTCTTTTATAGAGGTTACAAATTATCCAATTTTAATCGAGTAGCAAAAAAAATATTGAAAAATCTTATCAATCAATATTGAGGACAAGCTCCCAACATTATTTGGGGAATAGCCCTATCATTATTGAAGGCATGGTGAGATCAATATTAAAGGCATAGCTCAACATTATTGAAGTCATGGCCCTATCATTTTCGAAGGAATGCTCCTCAAGACCGAATATTTTTTATTTGTATTTCGTTTTTTTTTTAATCTTTACGATGAAAAATTCGATAAGGAGAATACTGTTATGTTTTGTTTTTAAAACTAAAAAGTACAAATTTTTAATATGGTTATTTACATTCAAAAATTAGGGATTACAAGAGTTATTTTTTTTACTAAAAGTATTATTTCTATAATAATTTTATTCTTTAATTTTAGGCTTTTTTAAATGAATTGATAAAATAAAGAGATAATTCCCACAATGAAAAAATTATAAGATAACAGATCAAATCTAAAAATTATTTCGATATTATAAGAATCAATTTAAAATTTTAAATACTTGAATCGAGATGTAAATCTACACCGTGAGAAACCTGGAAAAGATGAAGAGATAATAAATAAAGATTAGGAATTCTCTGATTAAGAAACTAATAAAATACAAGTAAACAGTAATAACAATGAGGTTTTCAAGCAACAATACAATGAAGCCAGTAATTACCCAGGCAACTCAATTTTAAAGAAAAATCAAAGTTCATCGGATGATCTTTGATTTTAATTCAAAAAAATGATTCAAAAATCATGCATTTAAAAATCATTTTTTCTTAAATTAAAAAATTATAATTTTCATCAGGTTTTCTTTATTTTATAATTTTGCGTAACACTTTTCAAATATTTAATATTAATTAAACCAATAAAATTAAAGGTTAAAAGTTAAATGACATTCAACTTGTGCGTATTTATTTTAATTCTAAAATTAAGTATAAATATGAGTAATAAATTTTTAATTATTTATAGGTTTTTATTGTCATAATTTTTTATTAAATTATTGACAATTATCTTTTGAGTTTAATCGGCTCCCTAAAAAAATTTTAGGTGATTGTTATAAAATCGATCAAAGATATATTTAGCCTTTGCATAGGTAAAGTAAACGTTTATGCTGTTTACTTCTATCGTGCGGCTTTCTCTAAAATACACCTTTAAGGTGTGAAAAATGAAAATATTAAATTCTTTTCTGTTTAGTCCTTCACATTTAAAATTAAACAATCATAAAACTTTAGTCGTCATTAAAGAAAAAATGATGAAAATCGTCCATTATTCATCGAAGAGCATCGATGAATGGTTGGCTTTTCCTTCGAATAATCATCGATGATTTTCTTAATTTTTTCTTCGATGATCCATCAAAATTAAGTTGCCTGGGTATGCTTGTAACAAGCTTAAAAACCACATTAATTTTGACTTTTTTGTTGGATATTTTGATAAGGTTTTTTTGATTTTTGGAAATTGAGACCTGTTTATTTTGTTTTTTTTAACTTTTTAAAAATATTAGAAGGAAATTTGGCTTTATTATCCAAAAACTGATATTCTTCATTAAAGCCTATTAAATAAAAATAAGCTTTGATACCATCAAATCAAATAAATCATAGATTACAAGATCATTGCGATTTATAAGTATTCCTAATTGTTTTGAAGATATTGGATTTGCTCGAATTGGTGTACAAAATCATCTTTTGTAATTGATCTTTCAAATAATCTTTTGTCATTCAATTGTACTCTTTTATTCAAAGTGACTTTAATTTTTAATTTAAACAAATATAGTATTGAGAGAAAATAAGAGAACCGCCAGATTTTTTTGAACATTTATTATAAAAAACATACGAGACAAAAAGGAAAAAAAATCCACACAAACAAATTATATATTCGGAAAATGGGGGTTTTAATTGATATTAAAATGTTAAAAAAAAAATCAAAAAATAAACAAAGAATATTTTGGGAAAAAATGAGAACGATCCTAAAATTAATTAAAAAAAGGGTTAAAAATGTGTAACTACATCTTTATTTTTTAAGCATTCATTAATTCTACTTGTCATTGAGTCAACCAGATTCTCGGTTACACTTTTCGGTACGTTTTATAAGATTCCTGGCACGATTTTTTTTAATTCTTCCAAGGATCGATGTCCTCCTTTTGCAAACTCTTTGTCTAACCAACCTCAAAAATTTTCAATTCAGTTTTAATTTGGACTGTTAGATGGCCACTTGAAACAGTCTATATTTTGATCTGCGAACAATTCGACTACTTTTTTGGCTTATTATGGCATGGTGCATTGTCCTGATGAAACATGAATCGCTAGTTTTGGCACAACTTCCGCATCGATTCAATCTAGTTATTATTTAAAATTTCGATTCCATATTTCTATTAAACCACTTCCTTGTTTAGTTCTATTAATGATACAATCTTGATTTTATTTCTCTGACGTGGTACAAATTCGATATTTGCGGTTGTCGACTTGGATGTTCATCTCATCAATGAAATGTCTCAATTTTGACAATGGCCATGATTTAACCGTCTTAAATAACGTTTTTCTATCCCTAATATGCTTTTTTGAAAGTCAAGGTTTCTTGAAAGCGAGTTTTTTCCAATAATCTTTTCCTGACTAAAGATGATGATGCTGATTTTCAATTCGAAAGTTTCAATTGATTTACTAAGAAATAAGACGGTTCTATTCGTTTTTCAACCAAACAGACCAGATTTCTATAATCCTTCGAAGTAGATATTCGCGGCCTGCCTGTTCTAGAACGATCTTTTTTTGTGATTGTTTCATTGTAACGATCAATAATTCTTTTTATGAACTATTTTGACCTATTCAACTCTCTTCCAATAGCTGCAAATGATTTTCCTTGTTGGCACATGGTAACAGCCTTGATTCTCTCCTCAACGGTAACTGATTTACCATTTCTGTTTTCGGAAGGCATTTTTCAAGAAAGATTTTTTTCAAACTGACTTTTTTTTGGTTTTAAATTAATGTCATCGTTTCTTATATCCAAAATTTCATCAGGAATGGATGAAAATTAAAAAAAGGGATAGTAGAATGCACATCGTTCCCATAATTTTTACTAAAAAATTTTAATTAAAAAAAGAGAAGTTTTTTTAAATCTCATGTAAAAGGATTTTTACTGACCAGGCAGGGAATGTTGACTTAAAAAAAAGCTCGAATGCGGTTTTTTTTAGTAAAAAAAAATATTTCGAATTGTTGATCCATCTGAAAAGGACGGCTTTTTAAATTTAAAATATAAAAAAATTTCATTCGGTTGTGATATTTTTTACCAATACTGTAGATATAGAATCAGATATATGAAGAAACTTTATATACGTGACGAACAACGCATTAATCCATAGTATTTAACAGACTTGTTTACGAGTACCAAAAAACAAGAACAAAATAGTCTGAGTCATACTAGTACTTTTTTAACCTTTTTGGCACTAGTAACATTCCGATAGTATTTAAGTTATTGGCGATTATTTAGGAGAAAATTTGAATTCTGAATTTTTAGATATAATTGGCTATATAGAAATATTAAAACTCATTTTAAAACATAAGGTTTTTTCATTTAATGGCATATTTTTCTTACAAAAGTTAGGTATAGTTATGGGTTCCAAATGTGGACCTTCTATTGCTATTATTTATATTTTTTGTTATGAGAAAGCCTGGTTAGGGATTCATAGACCTTTATTCTACGTAAGATACATTGATGATATATTAATCATACTTAAAGATGGTAAATAGATAGTTTGAAAGATGCATTTGGAAATTTAGACATTAATATTGTACAAGGGAAGGCCGTTAATTTTTTGGATCTAAATATTAGGTTAGACAATTTAACAAATCAATTGGTTTTTTCTCTGTATGTATAAACCAACGAATACTTTTTGCTATTTGTCAATATTCTTTAACCATCCAGATTTTATTTTTGGGAATATTCCAAAGCCATTAATAATTAGATTAAGAATAATTTGTAATAATCTCTATGATTTCATTTACTTTTCTTTGAAACTTTCATATCAACTTGTTGATATTGGATTTGAATTGGTTAAAATTAATAAGGTTTTTAATATGGCTTTTAATTTATGCAGAGACAAATTAATTCAATATAAAATTAAAAAACCTATAAATTTTTTTTAAAATGAAATTTGATAAAAATTCGCAATTCTTAAAGCCCATATTTTATAAAGCTTAAAAGAATACATCTAAAACTTACCCTGAATAAAATAATTTTAGATTTAGGATAATTATTAGAATGCAATATAATCTTGGCTCTCTTTTAGTTCATAATTTTAAACTCCCTAACACTTTTAATTTTAAGTATTCTATTTGTAATTATCCGGATTGTTTAACTTGTAAATTTGCTAATATTGATTTTAAAATTTAAATTAGAGATAATTATTTTATTCCCATTTGGGATAATTCTAATTGTGGATCGGAGAATTGTGTTTATATTATTAAATGTAAATTATGTAATGCATTTTATATTGGTCAAACAAAATCTATTAAAAAAAGAATTTATAAGCATATTTTTGATATATAAAACTTTGTTCCTTTTAGACTTAATAACACTTGTATTTCTATACATTTTAATCTTAAAAATCATATATTTAGTTGAGACTTTTCTTTTTTTATTTTTAGATGTAATTAAGAATAAAAATTTAGATATAATTTGGAATAATTTCTTATGAATTGGTTTAAAAAAATCATTAAGTTTTTTTAATAAATGAATTTATACCAGAACTAGGACAATATTTAGTTAAACTTATTTCGATTTTTTTAGAGAATGATATTGCAAAATTTGAGGAATTATTATAATCAAAAATTTTTTAGAGATATTATTATTTTGTTTTATTATTTTTTAAAATTTATTTTCATTTTAATTTTCATTTTTCATTATTCAACTCAATTTTCAAAAATTAAAAAATTTTTATTAATATATTTTTTTATTTATATTTGTTTATTTTTTAGAGCTCTGAGGAAGGCACCACTCGAAACCGGTTAGCTCTATAATATATTTTTTTCGACTCGTATTTATATTTTAAACGATTATTTAATAAAAAAATTTTTATAAATTAAATTAATTAGTTTTAATTATTATCTAATGTTTATTTAGGTTTTTGGTGGCAAATTTTTTGGAAAATACTTTTTTTTGTTCTTGAGAACAACTATCTGAGGGACTAGAAAAGATTAATATAAACAAAAATCAATTAATTAAACATTGCAACTTAAGCTTCTTTAAATTCAGATTTTAAACTAAATAAATCATACGTAAGGAGACATATTTTAATTTTTAAAGAACAATATTTATGAAAGAAATCGTCAAATAAGTTCTCGTGTCTTATTTTTAAAAAAATTTTTTCTAATATCCTTCGAATTGCTTTAGCCTACGTTTAAACCCGCTTGTAGATTAATAAGTAAGCTAAAATAAAACAATTTAAAAGAAATAAAATAAAAATTAATTTTACTATTAAAGATAAAAATTATAAAGTTAATTTTATTTTACTTAAAATAGTAAAATATTATTAAGTATCTTTTTAAAAAATCTATGTGGATAATAATTACATTAAATCAGATAATCAATAATAACAATCAACTTAATTATATCACAGAGATAAATCAAAAAATATAAAATAGGCTCTAGATAATAATAGATAAGTAAATGAATCAATTCATCTAAAAATTGGCTAAATTTTAAATTATTAAAAAAAAAAGAAAATTTACAGTAATTATCAATTTAAACATTAATTTATTCGTCATTCACCTCAAATGAAATATTTTATACATTTTTATAAATGTGTCAAACTGTAACTCCAACTAAAATTAAATTATCCTCTAATCGGTTTGATCTTCAGGATTTATCTTCATTAAAACAGCTCTTTGAGCATTCGGAAAGCATAAAAAATTAATTCAGTTTTCGATTTTTGATTAAAATATCCTATAGAATCTGTCAACTTTTCAATTTATTAGATAGATTTTCTTCGATTTTTGTGCATAGCCATCTTGTCCCTTTTTAAGTAACTTTCTCAAGAGTTCCCAAATAGTTGCATGATTTGTCATGTATAAATAATAAATCGCGAGTAATAAGCGCTTAGTCATAAAAGTATTTGAAGTTGGTCTACCTATCTCGGACTTTTTGCTCCCGTTAATGCTTTGACCTTGTCTTCAGAAAGTTTTACTCTTTTTCGAGTAACTTTCAATACCAAAAATTGAAATTCTTCAACCCCAAAACAACATTTTTCAAGATTTACGGTCAACCAAGATTCATCAATTCTTTTCAATACTTATCGAGTATACTGTCTTGTTTTTTTGCTCTCATTTTTGTTTGTTTGCGGGCGAGATGTTGTAACTTTACGCTTAGGCATATCGTAAGGAAATGATTCAGAAATAAGAATTATTAAGTTTTATATTCTAATTTAGTACTTTGCAAATATATTTATTATTTAGAATAATAATAAGAACATAGAAATAATTTAGTTAAGTTTATAAACTATGCAACAAACTAGCAACATTAAATTACTAGTATAGAAGGTCTGTTAACCATTGAAAGTTGTTAGGCTTATGAGCACATAAGCACCCGCTAACACACTCCCCCTGGTTAATTAGCAAAGTCCTCATTGCTCAATACCGCCGTTCACATTACGCTAGCGCTTCTCATACCACCTCAAGGAATGATGCGGTATTCGAACCTACGGATATGTCTCCTTACGGCCGCATGCCGGTTTCTCTACCGGCTGTTACGAACTGTCCTCAGCCTAAATATGGAAGGCCTCTCCTCCGCAGAGGTAGATTGTTCCCATCCACTACCCAGGGCATTTTGTGGTCGCTATCCAATTATTGGTATAATTGGATCTCCCGTTCCAGTCACCTAACGGGTTGCAACTTACATCAATGTTTCTATGCCCTTAAAATTCAAATTAATGTATTATACGAACAAAACTAAAAAGAAATATAGATTCTTTACATTAAATATTATATACAATATTATTATACATTAAATATACATATATATAATCTAAAATTAAAGTTTAATCATATCATTTGGCTGAGACATATTTACTTAATCTCTGGACGTGGACGGCCATTTTTTTACCATCTCGTTCTACACGGTAGGTTGTCGGACTTAATCGTTTAACAATTCGATACGGCCCTTTCCACTTTGGCAACAATTTTTGAGTATATCCTTTCTTTGGAATGGGCCAGTTGATCAAGACTAAATCATTATTCTCAAAAGCAATATCCCTATGCTTTTTAACATACTTAGCTTTGTAATAATTAATTGCGCGTTCTTGTTTTAATTCAACTTGTTCATAACTTGTTCTTAATTTGTTTAAAAGGTTGAGTTTATAATTAACTTTATCAACACTGTCGTCGGTTTGTTCATGCCGTTCTACCCCTAATTGTAAGTCAGCGGGTAACACCAGATCTCTTCCATACAAAAGGGAATAAGGTGTCTCTTGTATAGAATGATTTATTGTTACTCGATATGCAAGTAAACAATCATTAATCCATAAATCCCAGTCTCCTTGAGTCTCGCGGTTCACGGTTGATAGAGCGTTAACCAAGAATCGATAAAATCTTTCGGTCTTACCGTTTGTCTGAGGATGTCGTGAGCTGCAGACTACATTGTTGATCTTTAATTTTGTGCACAACTTTTTAAAAAGGTCCGACGTAAATTGAGTTCCTTGATCTTTGATTATTTTTATTGGACATCCATGTCTGGTGATTATGGATTGATAAAACCTGTCTACAACTTCCGAAGCTTCAAGTGATTTGAACGCACACGTCTCAACCCAATTTGTAAAGTAATCGACAATCACTAAGATGTATCTAAATCCTCTCGAAGTTCTTCTTAAAGGTCCAACAATGTCCATCCCGACAATTTCAAAGAGATAAGAGGACCTTATTTGCTGAAGAAGCCCGTGGTTCGTTGACTGAGGCTTTTTAAACATGTTGCACTTAATGCAGGCTTGAACGTATCATCTACGGACATCTTCATACATACCTCCCCAATAAAATTTGGCTTTTATTAGGCTAAAAGGCTTGTCCCCTCCTACATGTGTCAGTTCTTCACAATGGTAGTGTTCGAGTATAACTTGGATTAAATGTTGTGGTTCTAGTAACAGATTCTTTTCGTTTCTGTGAAATAAATAACATCGTTTAGTACCACATAAATTTTAGGTGAAGGGTTTGTTTCGCTTTGGTGTACCACAGCGTTAAAAATCGACCTTGTCAGAGGATCTTTCTTTTGTTCGTCGGCCATGTTGAGTTTTGCTAATGGCCTTATTTCACTTAAAGTCAAAATACCTTCTGATACGGGCTGTAATTCTTCATTTTGGTCTGCTAATCGCGAAAGACCATCTGCATTTGTGTTTTACGAACCTCTTTTGTATCTAATTTCGAAATCGAACTCAGAAAGCCGAAGAGCCCATCTGACCAATCTGGCCGGACTCTTTGCATTCAAAGTGACCATTTCACTTTGATGCTTGAATTGGTAGCTTGATAAGTTCTCGTTAGTTGGTTACACGAAATTTAGCACACTCTAAATTATTTTGTTGACATATTCTTTATTAGACTCCTCCAATTAATTTAAATTCATTCTATGAATATCAACATAATTTTTGTTCTATGTTACCAAATCTTAAAATTGACGGCTTTTCAGAGTTGTGTATAAGGAGTTTTTTGTTCCATAGGATTTTATTGTCTAATTCTTGGCATTTAGTTTTGTTAAATTTTTTGAAATGAATAGCATTTATTGTTTCAACGCTTACCTCGAATAATCGATTTATTAAAAATGAATATGTACGCGATGACTATAAAGACTCAGTTGCGCTACTGAATCTGAATTAATATATAAAAATTATCTTATTCTGCCGGGCAATTATTCATAACAGCCACGACTAAAATGGGTGAATAATAGGACAAAATCTTAATATATTAGTAATAAGGCCTACTTTTACCGACCTGGTAATTTACAAATACCCCTCAAAATAGGACAACGCTTATCCGCTAAAAAAATATAAGCTTATAACCTGCAACTAGAGAGGAAACACTGCAAAAGAGTCCTTCAAGAAGATACACTTTAACCTAACTCTTGGGGTTCAGTGTAACTGAAGAGACTTTTTTCCGTTTGCGAATTTATAAAATAAATTTAACAGTGATGTGCAACGTAGTACATTGTTGTAATTTATGACTCCTTGAATCATAAATTACAAAATTAAAATAATTCTATTATATCACCAAAAAAGAAGTTTTCTTTTAAGATTGTTGTTTTTAGATTGTTTTGATATTATTAGCTTTTTTACTAATAATGATATAGAAAAATAAAGAAAATGTTTTTTTACTGTAGGATTTAATTAAAAATTTTTAATTTGCCTATGTTGTTTTATTTCGGCTTTTTCCCCAAAATTTTGTAAAAACATATGATAAAAACCCTTCCTTTCATTTAACTTTAGACTTCTACAAAATCTTCTCCATATTTTAAAATTTTATTTCGTCTTCTTATAATTTTTCCAAGCAAGAATAATAGTTTTCAAATGTTTAAAGTTTTGAGTCGGAAAAGCTGTCCCTAAATAAAACGATTTTTTAAATTAAAATTTTTTTAAGGATAAAAAATTATAATTTTAGAATAAAAATTTTTCAAGAATTTGTAAATGTTTTTTCCATATTTGAAAAAAATGAAATCTGAGCTCTTTGCCTTTAACCACTCATTATTTTGCTTTGACTTAAAAAAACATTATTTTTTTCTTTAGGAAGATACCCCCTTTAATTTGTCTATTTGACCTATTTGCAAAACTTTTACGTGTACTTTGAGGTATATTAGAGACTATTAGAGACTATTTAAAGTCTTATCTTCTTCTCAACTAAGATCCTTTAACTCACTCCATTGGGTATATCAACGACAATTCCTTCCCCGTTTTCATTTGTGCATCTTGCGAATCAATTTTTTTTCTCCTATTATTTCACCACTTCCTTTGCTATTAACCTTTTTTTTTCATGGTTGATTATATTATAAATTTTGTTACTAAGGATTTTTTATAATCTAGTTTATCCTTCGCATTTCAATAAACAAAAATGCATTTTGTTAAACGCTTTTTCAATGACTTGCTAAACATCATTTGGGATTTTTTAAGTTGTATGGCATTTGTCATATTAATCGAGCCCGTAAAAACGATTATCTTACCACTTCGAACATATTCCCTTATCTAATGAAAGAGGTATACAGGATTTGCATTAGAATTTGTTTCTTTTTTATTTAGCATCGGAAAATCAGAAAAAAATGAATCTTGATTGGATTTGAAGGATTTTTTGGCCTTTCGGCATATATAAAAATAAAGGATTTTTATCATGGGTCTAAATGGTTTTTTAAGTAAACTGAATATTTCAGGCTATATAATAGGCTGTTTATATTAAACTTTGTCAATGATTGTGCAAAGCGAGGTAACTTTTTGAAAAGATTAGAAAATAGAGTTAAGACGTCGATTGAATGCTAATTTTCGAACAATTTAAAAGCCATGTCTCCTTAAAAACTGAGATACATAACTAGTATGATTATTTACATGTACATTAAAATAATTTACAACTTATTTACATGAGATAAACAATTAAAATAAACTCAAGTCATAATTTAAGATCAAAAATTCAAAGAAGTAAAAGTTTTTATTTGTACTCAGGATTTTTCTAGACGATTTCGATTTCAAAAATGGAGATTTTTAAGATTTATTTGATCAATTTAAAAAAAAATAGTTTAATATAAATACAGTAGTTTCCGGTTATAATAACTTCCATTTTGCATGAAATTTTGTTTACTATAGACGCGAATTTATTATAGACAAAAAACAAAAAAAAATTTTCTTATATTTTGTCAATCAAATAATTCAATTCGATAGTTGAGGGTTATTAAATTAAATAGTATGTATAATTAATTGCGATAATTAGAGATAAGTTTATAAAAAACTACTAGTTCTGATTATTCTATAACATATACAGATGAATGATGCTATTTGATAAAAGCTAATGTATAATTTTTTTGTTCTTTACCCCGCCTTTATTGATGTTTTACCTTGATTTTGTATTTATTTAGCTCCAATTTATAATAAACGAGAAAATTTACATATAAAATATTCAAATGTCTCCTCAATTTAGTTTATAACAAGCGATTATTTATTATAAGAAGTTTTATAATAGCCATATAAATTTAGATTATAAACATATAAAATGTTTTTGTATTTTTAAAAAAATTTACTATAACTGAAAATTTTTTATAAGCGGATTTATTATAGTCGGAAACTACTGTATATTAATTAAGGTTTTTAGCTTAAGAATCAAATAATCGATGCAAATATAAATTTTTTACTGGTTTTTTTGGAAATTGTTTGCGAATAAATGAATTCTTTAAGAGAAATTTCTAAATTTTAAATTCAACGATTTTTAGGTATAATAGAGTCCATAACAAAAAATTATTTTAATGTACATTTTGCGAATGAAAAACGATTGTTTGCATTCAGTTTTTTTATAATCAGTTTTATGAAATTGTCTATTTTTCAAGCTTTTTTGTTCATAAAATGTAATCAAAATGATCATGTTTTAATCTTGTTTATTTTTTAAAATTGCTATGCTCTCTTGGAAATCTCGAGAATTTTTTGAGAAAAATACGTGTTTTTTTTTTCATTTGAATAAAAAAGTCTTCTAATGCTAAGCTGTGCTACACTGAGCATTAGAAGACTTTTTCTATATTAAATCCGGTTACGATTTGCGTACAAAAAAACAAAAAGACAAGAAAATAATTTCTTTGTCTTTTTTAATTTTTTTCTGTCTTTCGATGGAAAAATTCGTAGACAAAAAATTATTTTTAAAATTATTTTTAAAAATAAATTCGATATAAAAATTCAATTTCGAAATTCTTATTTTAAGACCATATGGTCACTATGAAGGTTAATAAATTTTTCGCGGTCAAAAAATAAATTTGATTTATAAAAAATTATCCTTGTTCTAAAAATCTAAATCATTATACGTTTATTTTTTTTATAAATCTTGCTACTGATTTTATCTAGCTCATTTTTTGTGCCGGGAAAAAATTTAACTGTTCTAAATAGAAGATAAGAACGAAAGAGTCAATTGGACCGCTTTTCCGAAAATAAAGCGTCTTATTTATAAGACCTGAATTTATTTTCAGTTAAATATAACTAAATTAAATAAAGGATATAAAGAATTTTAAAATAAACGGCAAAGAGAAATTCTTGCTCATCTGCTCATGCTCAATTATTTAAAGCTCTGCAAAAACTTTGCAAATTAGTACAGAATGCACTTAATGTAAAAGTATTGAAACGAACTGCGTAATTAAATTGCACAGTTTTTGCAGAGCTTCAAATAATATTTAGCATGTTTGTTGCATAATTTAGCATTTTTCAGATCTTAAAAATCTACTTCCATTAAAAAGCTATTAAGAAAATAAATAATTGAGCATAAGCAGATGAGCAAGAATTTCTCTTTGCCAAATAAACAGCCCTTGTTAAAGTTAAAGTAATCTACGAATCGCTGCCCGTTTCAGTTCTAGGTGCTAAGACAAGAATGACAACTTAATTTTAGAATCATTGAATTAAACAAAAAAAAATATTTTTTCATCTACAAAATCCAAAAAATATAAGTCAAAGGGAAAAATTCATTTTTTAATAATTTAATAAAAAAAATAATTATAATAATAATAATAATAATAATAATAAGGCTAAGGATAGAGGTCGACTAAAAGCCATCCTCTAACGGATTGCAAGGATTAGTTGCACTATAGTATCCTGTAAAATCAGTTTTATTAGTTTTAAAAAAAATGTCAAGTTCATTTTTAAAACCATTTATAGTTTCTTGTTCAACCACTTCTCTTGGTAAAATATTCCAAAAATTTGCTATTCGGTTTGTAAAAAAGTTGGTTCTTGGAATGCAGTTTCGAACGAATTGTTTTTCAAACCCATAATTGTGACTTCTAGTACCATAATGGTTAGATAACTTATTAAGAAGATGATGCCATTCAACTTGATCTATGTTTTTCATTATTTTAAAATTGTTCAATAAGATCACCTCTTAATCTCCTCTCCTCAAGACTGGTGATATTAAGTTTTACCAAACTATCGTCGTATTTAAGATTTCTTAATTCACTTACGATTTTAGAAGCTCTTCTTTGAACCCCTTCAATCCTGTTTATTTCTTTCTTAAAATATGCATTCCAAACTTGAACTGCATACTCTAAGTGAGGCCTTACCAAAGATCAAGTTTTTTAATTGTTAACTAGAATCGTTCGATTTTCTCTAATTTTTTTGATTCATTTTCAATAGAAAAAATAACATTTGGATCAACAACGAGTTTGGTATTCGTTTTTTCTTCTAAATAAAAGTCTTGATTTCCATTTTCAGTGACAAAAACACCATGAAATTGATCGTTTATAGTTTCTAAAATCTCATTTAAGTCTGTTGTCACTTCATTTTTACTGTTTCTGAGCACCTTTATCGGTTCACGTGGCTTATACTGTCCATTTACATAATGATAAAATAATTTCGGATTTGTTTTACAATAATTTGCCAATTGTACAAAGTCATATTCTTTAATTTTTCTTAACCAGCTTATTTTGAAGATTTTATTCGTCTAACACTGATTTGTTTTTATTGCTTGCTAAATACTTTTTCCATAATTTATTTTTTAATTTAACATGATTTAGTAGATCTTTGCCTAACAAAGGTGGCTGTTTTCTGTTTTTAAACTTTTTAGTCGGGATACATTTACTACATAATTCGTTACAAGTTCCAAGAAAAAAACTGTAACAGTCTTGAGTATTTAAATTTTTTAAAACAGGTATTCCAATCTACATTATCAAACATTGTACCTAACTTTTTATAGTCACCTTTACCATAGTTTAATACTCTAGTATCAAAATTTGGTTCAGTATCAAATACAATGTCGTAGTCCCACATAAATACTAAATGACCCTGTTCAGTGTTACCTAATTTCGGACCATAATTTACCTCCAATATTCTCTAACTATCATCTAAAATTACTAAATCTAGAACATTTGTGAAGTTTTCCTTTCTTTTAAATGTTGATTTGTCAATTATTTAGGTTAAAAAGTTATCTTGTAAGAATTTAATAAAATCGTCTGAACTAGAATCGTTCGACTCTAACAACATCGATTAATTTTCCCATTTAATATTTGGGTAATTAAACTCTCCAGCTATAACTAATGAGTCAAATTTTTTATTAGAAATTAGTTTTCTAACCTAAGTGAGTAGGTCATTTATTTGTGCATTTTGTTTTGATGTTGAATTTGGTGGTATATATACACAAACAACGAGAATTTTCTTATCATTAATGACTAAACAACACCAAACATGTTCTATCTTGCTAAATTACTTGAGTTCATCTACGTATTCGAACGAACTGAATCTTTTACTTTATCTAAATAAATCTTAAAAACAAAAAAAAATTGAAGCTTTAAAAATTTTTTATTACGCTTGACTTAAGGTTTTTTAATTTTTTTTGCAATCAATTCCTTTAATTAGACATTATTCTTAAAATTTTTATCACAATTTGTTTCAAAATAAGGTTAGTTTTCTTAAAAATGGAGCATTAATACGGGATGAATAAATTATAACAACACTTAAAAATACAACTAAAAAGCTAAAAAATAACGGTTAAAAATTTTTTATTTTTTTTCCTCCCTTATAAATGATTCCTTTTTTTAAAAGCATGCCATATTGTTGTCCAAAGAAAATTTCTCGCAATAACGATTGATAAAGCATAATATTAAAATTAGATGACAGCCTTTTTAAGACATTGTTTAAGGTCATCGGAAAGGGCTTCAAACAGTCAAAGAGCAAAATTATGTGTTTAAAACGCTGTTTTTTTCGTAACAAAACCTTATTTTGGGCAAATCTCGATTTTCCGTAACCAAAAAAAGATCCCAAAAAAGAAAAAAATATAAAAAGCGTCTTGTTAAAAGGAATTTCGATGAAACAAAAAGGTATATTTCGAGTAAGACTCTTTCGCTAAATCAATAGGCATTTATTAATAAAAAAATAAAAACACTTATTTGATTTTAAAATCAAAAATTATCAAAAAAACAATTTTCTTTAAGTTGTATTTTTTGGATTTTGTAGATGAGTTTTTAGCTTTTTCTCAATTTTTTTATGTATTGAAAAGTCTAAAAAATTAATTGAAATATCCATAAAATCCATGAATAAACCAAAAATATCGAATAAATTATCAAAAAAATGAATTTTTCCCTTTGACTTATATTTTTTTGTTTTTGTAGATGAAAAAATATTTATGTTTGTTTAATTCAATGATTCTAAAATTAAGTTGTCATTCATGTCTTAGCACCGAGAGCTGAAAACGGACAACCTGGCAGCGATTCGTAGATTACTTTGACTTAACAAGGGCTCTTTATTTTAAAATTCCTCAAATTCTTTCTTTAATTTAGTTATATTTTACTGAAAATAAATTTAGGTCTTATAAAGAAGACCCTTTATTTTTAGAAAATCTGTCTAATTTACTCTTTCGTTCTTATAGGTTTATAATTTAACATTTCTTTTTACCGTAAAACCTTGTTTATAAGCGCACCCCCAGACCCCCCTTTTTTCAGAAGAACAGTCATCAGAAAAATTTTAATTTTGTGATATTTTTATAGATCACACTAAACTCTATCAGAAATGTCATAATAATAAATTAAATTAATTTGTTTAGAGTACGATTTTTCCTTTCAAAGAGGCGATTTTTAATCGCTTATAAGCAAGGTTTTACGGTACTGCTAACTGGATAGATTATGGATTAATTAGTTCATTTATGATTATATTTTTTTGTACATATTTAGTATGATCATTAATTACATCGAATTAAGGCATTTATTTTCAATTTTATTTTAAAACTTTAATAGAACAGTTAAAAAAATATCGAAAATATTTTTACTTAAAATTTTTTAATAAAACCAACCAAATATAGATACATCTTTAATTTTTAACTTAAAAATGGAAACCGAGTAATAAAGTTAATTCTTGCTAAATTCGTCTTAAATAAAGAAATTATTGCAAGGTTCACAAAATCATAAAAACTAGCTAAAATTAAGCTGTTTATGAGCCATAAATACTCATATATATTCTGATAAATAGAGTTGACCATGTTTTAAAAAAAGATTACTAAAGTTTCATAAAAACTATATTTTTACTGAAAAAAGACTAGAGTACATGAATTTGATAAAATTAATTTTTCAACTGCATTAAATTTTCAAATTTTTCAATTAAGTAAAGCGAGCGAATTCACCAGTTTTTTTGTAATGAAAACCTTTCCAGGATTGAATATAAAAAAAGAACACATATTTTTCTCAAAAAATTCTCGAGATTTCCAAGAGAAGTTCAAGTTCAAGTTCAAGTTTCAAGGTTAATCAACAGGATAGTGCCCATATCTATTTCTTGACTGATTAACACTTCATTTATTCAAAATTATTAAAAAATAAGAATTTTTGAAAAATAATGTTATTTTCCTATATCAAAAAAAAAAGAAAAAAGAAAAATAAAAATCTTAAAAAACAAATGATTTTAATTTTAAATTAAATTTATTAAATATTTTTGCTGCTTCTTCATAAATAAGGTTAATGTTATTAAACATAGACAACTTAAATGTCCTAAATTTAAGCAACAGTTTGTAAAAACAAATTAAATGTCCTCTCACCACTACTTGTTTTTGAGCCACATTCAATTATTTGGTCTTTATTTCTTAAATCATATTTCAGATTTCTGGTCTCATTTTTGACCAATTCTTCTTTCAAAAGTGGCGGTGAGTTAGAAAAATTTATAATTTTGTAAAAAAATGTTAACATCCTCTCTAAGGCTCTATGCTGAAAAGCAAATATACCATATTTTTCTAACAAGTTATTAAAATCATTAAAATCCGATGAATTAAGATTAATTTAAAGTAATTTATAAAGATTTACTCTCTTTGTGTCAGGCGTACATTTTATGTCAGGATATTTTTTTCGTCAACTGGATCATTTGTTAATAGTATGTTCAGTTATTTTCAATTTTTGTTAATATACTATTTTGTTAATATTATTTTATGTAAGAATTTTAAAATACCTTCAAAATAAGCATTTTAAAAATGAGTCAAAATGACAACCTCCCAAACGAAATGGATGAATTTTATTTAGAATCTAATGGTTATATCCATATATTTGAACCTTGTTTAAATAAAAAAGGTGGAGAAGCCGTACTTATCGATAACTTTATTTATAACTTTCATAGTTTTAATGAATTCTCGAATACTTATTATTGGCGTTGTGCTCAGAGACCTTGTCGTGCCAGTGCGACTACATTTGAAGATTTAGCTAAACTTAACGGAAAAGAACACTTACACGATGGTTTAACAGACGTTGACTTAAAAATTATGAGGAAAATAATGCTCTTAAAAGAACAAGCCTTGTACACAGATACACCTATTCCAAAACTTTATTTTCAGGAAAGATCAGATTTAATCTCGCAAAACGTCGATAGTATCTATTTATCAAAATTTTTTCCTAAACTTGAAACTTTACAAAAAACCCTTTATCGCTTTAGAAATAGTAATATGCCACAACGTGCCAAAAATATAGAGAGTATAGTATTAGATAATGAATTTATTGTATGTCAAGATGGTAAAAGTCGTTTTCTTTTATTTGACACCAATGACACTGATCGCATCATAGCTATTGCTTCAAATGAGTGTCTAAATATATTAAGTAAAAGTGCATCTTGGCATATAGATGGTACATTTAAAGCCGCGCCAGAGGGATTTGTTCAAGTTTTCACGATACATGCTTGGCTAATGGAGCAAATGTTTGCTTGCGTTTATATTTTATTAAGGGACAAAAAAGAAATAACGTATAACAAAATGCTAATTTGTCTAAGAGATAGACTTTTAGAGTTAGGTTTTACCATATCTCCAACTAAAATCACTACTGATTTTGAATTAGCGTCGATTAATGCATTTAGTAGACAATTTGGTGTAAAGCTCAAAGGTTGCCATTTTCATTTTTTACAAGCCGTTAGAAGAGCTATTGATACAAATGGCTTAAAAATTGAATATAAAAAGCAGCACATTCAAAAAGTATTTAAAATGTGGATGGCTTTATCATTTGTTCCTTTGAATCAAATGTCTGAGGCAATTGAGATAGTAATTAAAAAAAAAGACGAACTGTATGCACTAATGGATGAACCTGTTACAATTGTACAACAAAAACAAACTAATATTTTAATTTTGGCTCGTGGAAGAGGAACGAGAGCAACAAGAGCTCGTGGTCGTGGTCGTGAAAATGAATCTATTAGCCGTTCACAGGCAAATTTAATTGAAGAGAACTCACAACGAGGAAGAGCTCGTGGTCGTGGTAGGGGAAGAGGTAGAGCTGGAGGACGGGGTGTTCATAATAGACCAGAAGCTGTAGATGATACAACTTTTGTTAAAGCTAAGTTAGAATCATTTTTTTTGATTATTTTATTAGTTGGTTTCGAAGGTTCAATTGAATATGAAATGTGGAATCATTGTTTTACAGAAGGGCCAAGGACTAATAACCATTTAGAAGGCTATCACGCTAAAATCAACAGATGGTTGGATAAAAACCATCCAGATCTCATCAGCTCATCACTTTTTTTAAAATGCTAGACTGTAATACAGTTATTGAATATAACTCAAGACTTACTGGTACACCTGCTCCTGAAATTAATGACTTAACAAGATAAAAAAATAAAATTTTAAGTGATAATTTAGAAAGGTTATTGTCTAATGAAATTAATTTAGAACAATACTTAGAAGTGACAAGACTGTTAATTAATTTTAATAATTAGTATATAATTTTTTTTTTTTATTTATTTAATTAAATTGCCAAAATGTATAAATTTACTAAATATACTTTTAATAAAAGGTTAAATTGACAAAAAACTAAATCCTCAATTAGACACAAAAAAAATTCTGACAAAAAGAGAATATCCCATTTATAAATAAACAAATAAAAGCAATTCCTTAAACGTTGTATTCCTTTTTTAGAAAAATATAAGATCAGTGTAAAAACATAGTCAAAATAGGGTAAAATAAATGTTTTGAAAAATTGAATCTTAACTGAAGTACATAAATAAAATAATCTTTGATCGAAAAAAGTTTTTTATCTACAGAAAGAAAGACTTCAGAAACAAGTTTCATGAAATTTAATTTATTATCAATGGTAAAACCTAAAAGTTTAAACTCGCTAACAACATCAATAGAAGCGCCCTTAATTTGAATTTTTTTACGGATTCCAATTTTTTTTTTGTAAAAATCATAAAAAATGTCTTATTCCAATATATATCGACCTTATTAAAATAACACCATTCATTTAAATCCTCAATTATTTTTTCAAAATCTTTCAAAATTTCTTCTAATTTTTCAACAGATTTTGCTAGGGTTGTGTCATCAGGAAAAAGCTCAATAAATGCCCTTAAAATACAAAATGGAAAGTCATTTATAAAAATTAAGAACAGAAGAGGACCAAACACAGACATCTGAGGGACTCCATATTTTAATTTTCCTGGTTTTTAATAACCTGGTGAACTTGAATTTAATAGTTAACTTATTGATTTTTCTATCTCTTTTAGCTCAAAGAATTTAAAAAAAAAATTCTGGGGTCTTAAATGTGTTATTTTTTTTAAATTCTTTAAATTTTTTGAATATTAACTTCGAAGATTCTTCTTCTGTTGAAAAAGAAGATGATTCAACGTTAGTAAAATAATTGTTAAACATCCCAACTTGTTGTTGAGGAATTGAATTAGAACTTACCTCACCGTACTGAATATTTTCAGAACAGTAATCAAATGCGAAATCACTCCTTATTTTAATTGAAGATCGATAAAAACTCCAAAATTTTTCAGAGTTTTTAAAGTCATAAGATGTTTTATTTTCATAAAATTCTTTTATTTTTTTCTTGTTTAAACTTTTAAATTCTTTCCTGGCATTTTTGTATTCATTTAAATTTTCCTCACTCTTTTCTTCCATTAGGGTATAATGACAATAATCCCTAAACTTTTTTGCAGACTTTAAATCCTGAACAAACAATTGAGAATAATTTTTTTCCCTATTCATAAATTTTTTTAATGGATAACATAGTTCATTATCCTCAACATTTATCCTCTATATTAGAATACTTATCGATTTCAGTAAAATTAATTATTAACAAAGTTGTTTTTTAAAGATTTAAATTTTTCTCAGAGTAATTTCTAAAAGATTTATTAGGGTCATTTTTGGTTTCTAAAGGAAAATTAAAACTTGCAACAAGAAATTTATGATCAATGTATGGACAACAAAAAACATCTGATACTGGTTCCAAGTCATCCTGACAAATAATGTGATCTATCTTACTGATTTTTACATTAGTATCACATTTTTTATTTGATTTTATACCTATCCTTGTAGCCTCTTTTGTAACTGAAATTAAATTGAAACTTTTAAAAATGTTGAAAAATAGTAATCCTCATCAGAAGGCTCCATATTTAGGTCACCTACTATTAAGAATCGGTCTTTTGTATTATTGGATAAAATAAAATTTTCTAAAAATTTTTTAAATTTTTCTTTATAAAATCTATTATTCCGCCACCATCCCGAAATCTGTCTCTTCTTAGAATAGTATAGTTAGAATTAGAAAAAAAACTAAATGGAATTGATTCATCTAATTTAGTTTCGTTTTAAGAGATAATGTCATAAAGCCATAAAGAAATGACCTCATTTATTTTATTTATTTTTAAAAAAAGTGCATTAATATTTAAATGAAGTATTTTTAGTCCTAAATTTAAATTGCTAAAATTTTTTAAGAATTTTTAAATAATTAGGAATCGAAGGTGTGGTTTTTAAATAATTAGGAAATGAAAGTATTTATTATTAAAGAAATCATCTTCTAAAATAAAAACCTTTAGAAGAAGATCGGCCGATATTAAACTTTCCCTAAACCCAATATCCCTTTTATTAAAATTTTTTTATATTAATTTTTTCACTTTTTTAATTTTTTTCAAATTTATCAGCTTGAATAGAAACACATTTTCTTTATGCTTTTTAAAGCAGGCTGGGTATTTATAATCTTTATTACAATTAAGGCAGATAAGTTGTTTTTAAGGTTTTACCAGATGAACCTGTTACAATTGTACAACAAAAACAAACTAATATTTTAATTTTGGCTCGTGGAAGAGGAACGAGAGCAACAAGAGCTCGTGGTCGTGGTCGTGAAAATGAATCTATTAGCCGTTCACAGGCAAATTTAATTGAAGAGAACTCACAACGAGGAAGAGCTCGTGGTCGTGGTAGGGGAAGAGGTAGAGCTGGAGGACGGGGTGTTCATAATAGACCAGAAGCTGTAGATGATACAACTTTTGTTAAAGCTAAGTTAGAATCATTTTTTTTGATTATTTTATTAGTTGGTTTCGAAGGTTCAATTGAATATGAAATGTGGAATCATTGTTTTACAGAAGGG
>NTPY01000778.1:16929-31346 GCA_002922825.1 Brachionus calyciflorus | reverse complement strand
ATTTTAAGGTTTATCTTGAGAAAACCAACTTTATAATAAACCCAACACTCTTTCAGATTCTTCAGATTTAAAATCTAAAACATTTAATCTTTCTATATCTTTCGGCTCGATCTTAATTGAGAACTTTCTAATTATTTCAGCAATGAAGTTAATGAAGTTAATTACTTTGATACGGATTCGAATTGTTTTAAATATAGGAAATTGTTAACTTAACTTTATTTATTAATCTCGTGTTTTCCTAATCTGAAAAGTATTTGAAAGTTTAAAAAAATTTAGACTTTGCTCTTCCAAAACTATTATTAACATATTATCCACTATTTGATCCAAAGAAGTTGTAAACTCGGGAATATCTTGGGATTCGATTTCAGAAACTTCCATTTGAAAAGTTAAATGAAAAAACTAAAATAAAATCAGTTCTATTTAATTATAAAATCAAATATAAATTAAATACTAGACTATTTTAAATTAAATCATTCTAAGCAACAAATTATATGAAAATTCGTTATATTGGTTTACAAAATAACTAATTTTTTCATTAGTAAATGTTTTTAAATATATAAAAAACATAAATCCAAAAATTTCAATATATTTTAAAAATCTACATAAGAATAATATAAAAATGAGAGAAACTGAAAAGCCAAACCAAATTTTAAAACAAGAAACCATAGAAAATAGTGAATCAAATATAAACAGTATTGATAGAGTAAAGAATGATTAACAATATAATTGTGATATTAATCAGTCAAAATCTCCTATTGTTTTTGAACATATACTTGTAGACACAGTATATAAATTATTAACTGTGTCTATTCTGATATTAAATTTGTTCGTAAACTGAATAATACTGTGGACGAACAAAACACAACAAATTTAAGCAGTAGTATTGCTACTTTTCAACAAATAGATAATTTAAATGAATGTGAAAACATTGAGAATATTTCAATAAAAAGTAAATTCACATATATTATATTTGAAATATTTTATTATATTTGAAAATTATATATGAAATTAACAAATAAATTCATTTATATAGTTTTAAAATTAATTAATAAAATATATTTTTAAAGGTAAATTATTGGATGTAAATTTGAAAAACAATGTGATAAATTTACAGCTTAGTGATCAAAAAGGCCAAACTTACTATGGAAATTTATTTGATTTAAAAAAGCAGAACCAGGTTTCAAGGCAACAAATTTAGATGATTAGCAAAAAAAAATTAGAGGAAAAACTAGGAAAACTTATAACACTAAAATTAATTATTTAAAAAAAAAAACTTCCTGAACAAAGATTCCGTACATTTTATAGTATAAACGCATTATTCGACGATATATAAAAAATAATTAATAAAATATTTTTAAAACTTAACAAAAATTTTAACTTAACTAAATTATTTTAAAAAAACATCCTTCAAAATTTATCTTTCTAAATATATATTATATTAATCTATTAAATTATTATATTATTCTAAATATTTGTGTAAAAAACAGGAAAAACTTTTGGATTTGACAATTAGAAAATTTTATTATTCATAAAGCTTTTTTGTTTCAAAACATAACTCAAATATGCCATATAAAATAGGATCCTTGAAAAAAGCGCACCCCAAGTTTTTCATGCTCTATCTGAAAATGGAATCCTTTTTTTGTGTTCTATAGCGAAAATGATGTAAAAATTTAATCAAATTTTGAATAAGTATCAGAATATGTCGGAATTTTTTAGTTTAAGGCAAGAATAAACTGTTTAATAATTTTAAATTTTTATTTTTAAGTTAAAAATGAAAATTATTAATTTTTTACCTCTAATTTATCAGTTTGGACGTCTTTTTGAAAAAATTGAGGTTTTTCTCCAATTTTCATTTAAATGTATCAAATGGCTAAAATCGAAATTTAACTCGGTTTTGTTTTTGAATACCAACCAATTAAATTATCAACTTTTTTCAAGACGTTCTATTCTAATTTTTTAGTTAAAATTTTTTTAAACTAAAAAAATCCCATTTATTCGCATTCTGAGTCATAATTAGATTAAATTTTTACATCATTTTTCGCTAAAACACTAAAAAAACTAAGGCTAAGGACATTAAAAAAATATTCCATGTTCAGATAGCATGAAAAACTGAGTAAGATTCCGTGAAAAAATTTGAAGGTGCGTTGGATAAAAAAGAGGTGCGTATTGGGTGCGGTGTTCTAATAAATATAAAATAATCAAAAAAATTACTTTTTAAATAAGCCTAGGATACTTTTAGTTTTTCATTTTGAAGCTTTTAATACGCTCTTTTATTTGCTATCTTAAAATATTGAACTTATTTCAACAGAGACTCAACTCAACAGAGACTTCTTAATATCAGAGAATCAACTAAATTTAGCAATAAAAATTTATTTCTTAACGTTAGTTTAATCTCAATCTAATAATGGAATTGGTTAAAATTTTTTAAATTTTATTTAATTGGAATTTTTGGTTAATCTGATTCTAAAAAACTTATAAAATTATTCTTTTGAATATATTAACTATAACAAAAATTTCATTTAATATAATTATATTTAAATATATTTTATTGCAAAAAATTCTTAGTAACAATTTTTAAAAAAAATTTTTAAAGAGCGCTAAGTACTTTATAAAAACTCACTAAACACAATTTATACGACGTTAAAATGGCAAAGAGAAAACGCCAATCTATTAATTATCCTTCGATAAAGATAAATTCGAACATTAATAATTCTAGATTTGATTTCACAGAAGCATATATTTTTAACTGCATGGAAGATTTTTTAAATAATACAAATATATCATAATAACTAATATAAACAGAAAAAAATTGATTATAATTTTTAGATTGATTTAGATAAAAATTACATTCCAGAAATATTAAAAAAAAAATTTATAATTCTTGAAGAAGAAAATGATTTTCCAATTTTTGAAAATGATGAACTAATAATGAATGATTACCGATTAATCAATAATTTAATAGATTATTAATAAATAATAAAGAAAAAATTTATAAACTAACCGAAATACTGAGAAACAAATCAGTTGATCTTTTATTAATCCATCCCCATTCCAAAGATCCAGTAAATGAATATAATAATAGTATGCTTTTACCTCAAATGTATCGTACACTATTTCCATATGGATTCGGAGGATTTTTAGATAAATTAAGAAAAGTACCTTTGACAGAAAGGGAACAGACGAAACATTTTTTAAAACTAAATTGCAAAAGATTCTTGATAAAACGTACATTTATTTTTGAAACATTTTACATGATACAACGTCATGAATTTTCCAAATATTTATCAATAATGACAAAAAAAAATATTTTGAACAAGTATCTGAAACAATTTCAACAATAACTGAAGAAGATATTCATAAAGAAATAAATAATGTGTTGAGGTCGGCTACCAAGGTTTTAGGGGTTTAATAAAAGAGTCTTGTTTGAGTAGCTTAATAGCCTAGTTTATTCGACTCAAGTTTATTAATTAGGTTGTTTTATTTTATTTTTAAGTTTGGAGAAGTAAAGAGAAAAGCAACAACAATATAAATTTAGTTTGTTTAAGTACTTAACATGCATTATTATAAAAAAAGCATGGTTAAGGACTAATGAAATTGTTTGTGGAGACTAATGTTGTGACTTAGGACCACAACATCATCCGCCTAACATAGAAATTTACAAAATTTAAAGTTTTTTAACAAATTACAACAACTAAATTAATTTTTGCAAAATGTTACAAAACTAAATTAATGAAAATACACTTTGGTATAATAACAAAATAAAGGAAAATAATTTTTATTTTTGATTTGGTTTGTTATAAATACGGTATTGACTCGTATTGAGTCTGCAAGCTTCATCCCTCTCATCCAATAAATCAGCTACCCTTTGTTTTAGTAGTTCTATTTCAATTGCATTCTCAAATTCTTTTAGTCTAAGACGTTCAACTAATTCTTTTAATTGTTTTAGTTCGGTCTCATGAGGGTTTTGAACTTACTCCTGTTCTACCTCTTTGACCACAATAACGTTAAAAAATGAGTCGTTTTAATTATCATTTGAATTGTCGTTTGTTTGGTCACTTGTTTTTTGTTTTTGAGGGGTTTCGTCTTCGGTTGACTTTGTACGTTTGCGTTTGTGACTTTTTGATTTATTTTCATTTAAAGTTCGTTTGAATTTATCTTTGTTTGAATTTTTAATGGATGTTTCTGTTGCTTCTTTGTTTATGTTCACATTGATTTTTTGTGAGTCGAAATGAAAATTAGCCAAATGTTCTTTTAATTCAAAATGCTTCGATATGTCTACGAGGGAGAGGAAAGGGACGTAATTTTTGCAATTTATTGCAGTTTTTCCTTTGACTATTACTTATTCAATTTTACCATACCGTTTACTTAACCCGAGACTGGTTAAGAATAGAAGTTTTTACTTGATCGCCTAGACGAGAGCTTACATTTGTTAAGTAAAGGTCACCTGATAATTTGATTGACATTTTATTTGAGTCAGTGTTTATCTAAATTGATTTTTTTTAAAAATTTTCAAAAAAAAAATTTTTTCAATTTTAGAGGAGATTTTTTAATTTCAGAAAAAATTTTGAAATTGGTTTGTTCTGTATTTGAAATTTGCTTCGTCAATTTGCAAATTTTAAGTTTTTTGAATTTTGTAAAATATTATATTATTATTTAATTAATTAGTTTTGAATTTTACACTGTAAATTTTTTGACTTATTTGTTTTGATGAATTGTTTCAAATGATTCGAAGTTTGAGTTTGTTTTTAAATGTTTAAACTGTTTTAAGTTTGTATATAAAATAAGAAGAAAAAATAAAAGATTTCGAATTCGATTAATTTTTATTTTTTATAGATGCTAGTGTTTCATTTTCAGAATCACTAGTCTGTTTGTTTGTGGTAATCACAACATGATGTTTGTTTGGTTTATTATTTTTTCTATTTTTTCTTTATTTTTTTTGTATGATATCATCCGATAAATTTGAGCTTTCGGATGAATATAGTTTTTTATCGAATTTAGGTTCTAATTCAGTTGGTTTTAAATTGTTATTTTTAGTCTCTTTTGATCCTAAATTAATTTTTTTATTAAAAATTTCTTGTCTATTGTATAATCCAATTTGGTCTTCGTTTTCATCATCACTATTTTCTAGTTTTATGTTTAGTTCTGGTTTGGAATAATAATAAATTTTTAATCTTGATTTGTGGATTTGTGTTATTTTTCCACGTTTAGATCCTACTTTTTTTATGAAATAATCAACATCGTTTAAATTTTTGCCTACTTTTTCAAAAGGTCCATAGTATTTTCTAGCTATGCCTTGTGATAGACCCCGTTTAAGTTTAGGATGGTCGGTTAGAACTAGATCTCCGATTTTATAGTCGAATTTTCTTAATCTAAGTTCGTGATCTATTTTTACTTTATACATTCGAATATTACGATTAATTTTTGCTATTTCGAATGAGTTTGTTAATTTTTGTTTTAAATTGTTTTATAATTTTAGCTTCCTCTGGAATGTTTTTTTCCGTCGGTTCATCGTCGGCTAAAATTTCAACTAAACCTAATTCGTTTGTTTGTTTTGAGCTAAACTTAATTGGTTCCCTATTTTGTTCAAATGAGTTTGGAATCAGAATATCAATTGGTATTCTGGGTTTACGACCAAAAATCATTTCAAATAGAGTTTGATTTGTTATGCTATGAACTGATGAGTTATATGCAAAAGCATATTTTTGAAAATCTAAATCCCATGATTCTTGGTTCTCATCATCAAAACATTTGATTATGTTTTTTAATGTTTGAACTGTTCGTTCACTCTTGCCGTCACATTGTGGATGAAAGGGTGTCGTTTTTGGACGTTTAATATCCAAGTGATCATAAACAAGGTCTAAAAGTTTAGATTGGTATTGTGTACCTTGGTCGGAAAAAATACCATGGGGAATTCCATACCTACAGCACCAGTCGTTTACAATTACATCTGCTGCTGTGTTTGCTTTTGTATTTTTTACTGGTTTAAATTCAGCATGATCGATAACAATTTGAAAGTGAACAACCTCTACTTGTTTTTTTAAAAGGCCCGACAAAATCGGTTGTTATTAATTCATTAGTTTGGTATGTTTGGATAGGGATTAATTTTGAATTATTTGTTTGTTTAGAGTTTTTGACTCTTTGACAAACATCACATTGTTTGAAGATTAATTTAATGTTCTTAGAGAGATGAGGCCGATAGAATATAGCTAAAATTTTTTGTTTGGTTTTTTCACTACCTAAATGAGCGTTAAAAACTGAACTATGAATATGAATTATATTTTCTTCGCATTGTTTAGGCAATGCGAATTGAAAATCGTAGTTTCCCACACTCGTTTAATTTTATTTTAAATAGAGATTCATTTTTTAATCTTAAATTGTTATATTCTTTATAAAATACTCTTCTATTTAAGTTCTCGAATATATAAATTTTTGGTTTATTTATACCGTTTGTTTTAATTAAGTTTATGATCCATTTTATATCAGGATCTTTATTTTGTTCATCTTTTAGAGATGTAAAATCAGCAATATTTTGTTTAGTTAGTATCTGAGTTTGAACTAAATCATCAAGATGAATTATTTGATGATGAACTATATGTTTGTTCGTTTATATTAATTTCATCGATATTAGCGATTAGAGTATCAAAATGATCGTCATTTAGATCTCGATTGATTTCCTCTTGATCTGGGAGTCTAGATAATCCATCTGCTACTATGTTTTCCTTACCTGGCTTGTAGTTTATCTCGAATTCATAAAGAGATAATCTCAAGAGCCAACGTTCGAGTCTTGGGTCTACGTTTTTCTTTGTTTGTAGCCAAGTAATTGGTAAATGGTCGGTGTTTGCTGAAAATGATTTTCCATATAAATATTCATGGAAATATTCGATTGAGACCACTAAAGCTAGTAATTCCTTTTCTGAGGTCTAGTATTTTTTTTGTGCTTTAGTGTAATTTTTAGAGAAGAAGGCGATTGGGTTAGACGTTCCGTCATCTTGCTCTTGTTCTAGAACGGCACCAAAACCTTTATCACTTGCGTCTGTAGTAATGTGCTTTTTTTTTTTCAAAGTTTGGTAAAGTAAGTACAAGTTCACTACATCGGCTGTTTCATTCCATTCAATAGGAACTTATTTTCCGTTTACTGCCCTATTTTTTCTTCGAAATTGTTTTGGGACGTCTTCTAAGCCGATTAATTCATAAAGAGGTTTGGCGATTTCAGCATAATTCTGAATGTATTTCCTATATTGGTTTGCTACGCCTAACCAAATTTGTAATTCCTGAATGTTTTTAGGTTTATCTGCTTCGGAAAGTTTATTAAAAATATCTTCAATAGAGGGTAGTGGATAGCTATCACCTCTAATGAGTTTGTTTTTAGTTGTTTATAGTCGACTGTTATTCGAATTGAACCATCTGGTTTAATAACAATTCGAAGTGCTAAGCTCAATTCGCTAGTGCTCGTTCGAATAATACCTCCCTTAAGTTGGTTTTCAATTTCTTCTTTTACCTTTTTTTTAAATTGTTAGGTAATGGACGGCATTTCGTTGTAATTGGCTTAGTATTTGGATCGATTAATTCGATTTTTAACGCGAAATCGTTATTTTTATTGGGTTCAAGATCAATGACAGAGTTTGCTGAGACTGTTTTTAGAGAATCCATAATTCTCTCTCTCATTTTATTTAATTCAAATTCGTTTATTTGTTTACCTTGATATAATTCGGTTAAATCGTTAATTGTTTTCTCGTTTGGACTTTGTTTATTAAAATTGAGTGTGTTTATTTCATTCAATTTGGATTTATCACAACAATTAGTTTGAGTTTTGAAATTTGGTTTATTTTGAAGTTGGATTTCTTCAATACAATTTGTTGAATTCAATTGATTATTTTCTGGATTTATAATTTCAACGTTTGGATCAAATTTAACTTTTTTGCTTAATTTTTCGAATTTAATAAATATCTCGTCGATTTTTACCATTTTTAAAACTTTGTTTTTTTAAAAAGTTTGAAATTTGATGCATTTTTGTTTTTATTTTATCGACTTTAACGTTGAAACATGCTACTTTTTCTATTAAGTCGGTACCAAGAAAACAATCATGTTTGAACTTGTGATTTGTTACGACTTTAATAGCATTTGGAATCTTTCCTTTTGGATGGTCAGTAAGCTGACATTTACTTAAAATAATTTGACCATGAATTTTGATTTTCGAACTTCAAGAGTGCAGTTTTAAACTGGTATAAGGTTTAAGTTCAATTGTCGGATCATCTTGTTTTAATTGCTCGAAAAGTTTTTCGTTTATAATTGTTTGAACAGCCCCTGTGTCAAATAAATAAGAAATTAAGGTGTTATTAAAAATAGCATTACCTATAAATTTTTTATGGTTTTTGGCTGCGACACAATTATTTTCGCTTTTTGAATCAGTTGAAGATTCGTTTTTTATTTTTGGTTTAAAATTCGTTTGTGAGTTTTCGATACGGTTAAATTTCATATTGTTTGGATAATAATTATTTTGATAATTAGGTTTAGAGTTATTATTTTGATAATTATAATTTGGTTGTTTATGTTCTTACTTGCGTAATCACTTGAGTTTGTATGGGATGTTGTATCGAAACCGTTGAATTTGTCACAAGCATACTCATTGTTTAAATGAAAATTTAACATTTTGTCGATTTAATTTGATGAGTTTTTTTCTACATTTTTCTCGGAGTCGAGTGTTGAAGAGACTTACAACGAATTTTTTCATTAGATTGAATTCTAAATTTTCAATCGAAACATTTGGAAAAATTTTTTCAATCATGAATTTCAATTTTTCTAAGTAGTGCTCAATTGATTCGTTCGAGTACTGGTTCCTCTCAGAAAATTGTTTATAGTCAATTTGGGTTTCTTTTGTTTGTTGGACATTTTGTTGTTTGTAACGATCCCAAATTGAATTTTTCAAAACCGTCTTCATTCGAAATTAATAAATCAAGATTGTTTATTTTCGAAATAATTTTTTCATCAATATAAGTGACTGCTATACCAACCCAATCTTTTTAATGTCTATCTTTGAGACAATATTGTACCATTGCAAGCGGTTATGGTTTCAAATATACTCAATGTTAAAAATTTAATTTAAAACATAGAAGAAATGATATTAAATCATATATAATAAATAAAGGCTTACCAAGCTTTTTCATTACCATTGACCCTAACGATCTAAATTCCCCATTAATTCTTTTTTTAAGCGGAAAAGATATAGACAAAGATATTAAAACTTGTGTTTATATTGCTTTTATGCAAATTATACAAAAACCTACAAAAGTAAAGTGAAGTCATGGACTTAAGAAATGCAGTTTCTAGAAATTCATCAACAATATGAAAATTGCATAATTATAGAAAATTCAACAGATAATGTCCCAGTTATAATAGGTCCTAAAAAATAGAGAACCTGAAATATGTAATAAAATTCTTTTAATATTGTTCAAACCTTTAAGAACAAATTACGATTTAAAAGAAAATTCAGCAACATATTCAGAAACTTTCAATATATTTTAAAAAAAATTAAAAATAAACGTAAGTATAATTTATAATTATCCTCTAATAAATAAATTCGAAATATAGTTGCGTGTTTGTGTGTCATCGAAAATTTTTTGAGAGATTGAAGATTATCGCCCTATGAGATTTCAACGGTTTTGGGGTAGTTTTGGGCCAGAAATAAGACGAAAAATAGTGGCAGAGTTTTAGGCGATTGTCTTCTAAGGTTTTTGGGATACCGCGGTTTTTGAGCCAAAAAAGTCGAATTTTTGACATTTTTGAATTTGTACTAATTTTATATGTTTTTTGGGTAATTTTGGGTCGCTGATTACGTAGAAATTTTGGGATTTGATTTAGGTCGTTTACTTTTTGTGATATTGTGATCATAAAGGTTTAAGACTCCTTTAAACATTAGCTGTAATTACAATATTAAGCATTTATATTTGAGGATTTAAAATTTTTGAGAATTTTCGAAATTTCATTTTCTAAATCAAATGAGTGAGCTCTCTTTGGGTAAAATAACAGAAATGTATTAGGCGGTTTGGTTTTTGAGTGTTTTATGGCTAACTTTGGGTGTTTGACGTATTTAAGTTTTTGAAAGTTTACATTTTTGAATTTGACCTTTTTACAAATTTTGATTAATTTTGTGTCTGATTACTAAGAAATTGTCGGATTAGATTTAGATCGTTTACTTTTTGTGTTAGTTTGATATAAAGTGATTAAAAGATCCTTTGAACATTAGCTGTAATTACAATTTTAAGCATTTAAATTTAAGGATTTAAATTTTTTGAAAATTCTATTAATTTTATTTTCTTGAACAAAATCATGTGATCTCCTAAGGAAAAATAACAGAGTATAATTAGGCGTTTTGGTTTCTGAGTTTTTAATATCCATAATTTTAGTTTAAGGGTATTTTGGTTTGATATAAAATTTTCACAATTTTTTGTTAATTTTTAATTCTGATTATTTTAAAATTATTAATATTTTTATCGGTCCTGTACTTTTTGAGATGTTGTGGTTTTTGGTAAATTTGGAGTAATTGGATAAATTTCCAGAAGTTATTTAGCTTAGAAAATTTGATTTTTAATTTATAAGGAATTTAAAGATATAAAACAAGTATAGAAAAAAACGTTTCATTTTATTATTAAGTTTATGAATCTTATCGTTAATCAAGAGATTTTACAATTTCGTTTAGGTTAGTAATGCATACTTTATTTAAAGTTCAGGAAATTCGAATAAAACAAAAAAAGAATTTTTTAAAAATTTAATTTAAATCTTTTTAGAAAATATTAAATTTCGAGATTTTTGTTTTTATTAATTCTGTTAGTGAGAAATTAATCGAAACTGAAGACTACTTTTAGTGAACAGACCTTGATACGTATTAAGTGGTTTAGAGAAAATCGATTTTTTATTCTATTTTAGTAAATTAGGAGTAAAGAGGTTAATCTTAGGATTGGAGCGACATCGAATTTTTTTTTAGGAATTATAAAATTTTAGTAAGAGAATAGAGGTATTTTTGTGTTTATTTAGAGCTTTCGGAATGTTCGTAGAAATTAACAGTTAATTTAGCTTTTAAATCTGAGTAATGGCTTTAACCTTAAAAAAATATTTTGAAATGATGTAAATACATGATTTTAAGAAATTTATGGATTTAATTTGGTAATATTTCGGTTTTTCTTATTAATTATTACGATGGTTTGACGAATTTCGGATTTTGGCTTTATAGTTTTGAGGTGAAGTAAAAGGTTAATTTTAAAGCTAAACAAATTGTTTTCAGCAATTTATTTTGATTTGGGTTTTGAGAATTTTAGGAAATTTTTATTCCATTTGAAAAAAGTGAAAGCTTATTGAGAATGATATTAAGAATTTTTTTGTTCAGAAAAAGTGGTAATAAGGTTTACTTAATAGTAAGTTCTCTTTAGAATATTGATAGAATAAAAATAGGCGTCTTGATTTTTGAGTTAATAGGGTTTTTTTATTAGTCAAAATCAGTCGTTTTGAAAAATGAATATTTTTTTTAATAGTGTAACAGAAAAATTTTTAACTTAATCGTTGGCTAAGAAATTAAAAGTGAAAATTAAACTTTGTTAAATTTTGAGTTGAATAAAGAAATAAACTCTCCTCATTAGATCCTGTTTTACATTACAAAGTTAAAGTATTTTTCCAGTAAAGTAATTTGTGTAACAGAAAAGTAGCTGAATAAGTATTTTTGAATAATGTCGTTTATTTATATTAATGCAAGTTAAATTTACATTAAAGTCTGAAATATTGTTTATAGGAATTAGATATTGATTTAAGTAAGTTTAAGTTCATTTCTTTTTAAAACTTTATTTTTTATGAGCATTTCAACGTTTTGAGTGCAAATTTCTTTTATCAAGTGTAATTTAGTATTAAGCATAAATTAAAAAACGAAAAATTATCATAGTTTTGTGTTTTTAGGAGCAGCATTTCGTAGCATCATGTAGATTTTTATAATTAAATTAACTTAACCTCTTAACAATTTTCTATTTTTATTATATTTTTAGTAAATTAATAAAAGAATAACATTTTTTATGGAATCAACAGTTAATGAAATAATTTTATGATAGGGATTGATTTTGTTTCATTCAAAAAAATTTAACTAAATCGATAAAATGATAGCCTATATTTTAATGTTAATTCTTATAAATCTTTTATTGTAATAATTAAAGATTTTTAAATTTAGTCTTAATATTAAAAATTTTAAGTTCTGCAATATAAATTTTTATTATTTAGGTTAATTTAAGATCGGTAGTTTAACAAAAAAAAATTTTTTTTTTAAAATTGAACTGATCTTTCATACGTATTAAGTCGTTTAGAGAAAAACGATTTTTTATATTTTAGTAAATTAGGAGTAAATAGGTTGTTCTTAGGATTTAGGAACGACATCTAATTTATTTTAGGAAATAAAAATTTTTATAAGAGTATAGAAGTATTTTTGTGTTTATTTAGAGTTTTGAAGTTTAGTCGTAGTTTTGAACAATATTTTGCCGTTAAACAGCTGAGTAAATTTGTTTTAATTGGTAATTTAGAGTTCTAAAAATTAATCCAACTTATTTTAACCTTAAAATTTTTTTGCAATAATGTAAATACATGATTTTAAAAAATTTTTGGATTTAATTTTGGTAATTTTTCGGTTTTTCTCATTAATTGTTATGATGGTTTGACCGATTTCGAATATTGGCTTTATAGTTTCGAGGTGAATTAAAGCTTAATCTAAAAATTTTAGATCAATTGTAGTAAAAATTCGGTTTTTAGTTATCCAATTCTTAGCATTAATCAAGAGTTATTACAGTTACGTATACTTGTGTGAAAGTTAAGAAATTAAGGTAAATTAGAGTTCTAACGATTTTTTTTTCGATTTTAATTGAATATCATTTTTTATGCAATCTTTCAATTTAGAAAAGAACTTTTAGTGTAATTTGAAGTTTTTTGTATAAAAAAGTTTTAAGCAATATTTTAGTTTAAGGAATAGGATTTAAGTTAAAAAATTTTTTTGAATTTTCGTGAAATGATATCCCATATTTTAATGATAATTCTTATTTATCTTAATGTTAAGTAATTCGGCTAATTTACAGTTTTTACGATTAGTCTTTCGGATCTTTTATGAAAATTTTTTATGAGCCTGATCTTTTTTAGAAATTTAAATAGTTAGAGTTCTTCAGCTGCGTTTTGTAAATTTTTTGTTTTTTTTATTATTAGATGAGTAAAATAGGGTTAATTCGGTTCATTTAGTTATTTTTTCGTTTTGACTTAAGTAAATTTGACTAAAGGATTTTTGAGTGATGTCGTTTAGTTTGATTAATTCAAATTAATTTAACTATAAAGTTGTAATTTTTGTTTCTATGAATAGGATATTCATTTAAGATAGTTTGAATTTAAATTCTTTTTTAAGCCTTAATTTTTTTATTGAAATTTAGTTGAATGCATTTTTGGATAGAGCGATAAAAAAGCTATGTTCTCAAATTAATTTTACTAATGTAGTAGTAGTAGATGAGGTAATCCCAGGTATTAGGAACGAAATTAGATTTTTTAAGAAATCTAATAATTTCAAAACAAGTAAAGTAAATTATATTATGTTAGTGATAGTTATTTAATCGTTTAAAAAATTTATCAAAATCTATATGGCCTCAATTTTAATGATAATTTTTAATTCTTTTTTGTCTTAATTTTTTAAAAATTTTGGTAGTATTTACAGTTGGTGAAAGCTTTTAAATTTGATAAATATATAGATGATGAAAGCCAATGAAATTAATTGGATATTTAATAAAAAAGAATTTAAAATCACTTTTTATTAGATCTTTTTATATTTTATCAATTTTTAAAACTGAGTACAATATTTAGGCGTCCTCCAAGTAGGTAAGCAATATTTAAATTTAAAAAAAAAAAGTTTATATAATGAGATTAGAGGTGATTCTTTATACTTTTTATGCAATTAGATTTAAGTAAATATTATAGAAATAAGATTATAATTAATTGCTGTTATTATGTTATTAAATTAATTTTTTTGCTTCTATTTTTTCTTTTTTTTTCAATTGTCAGTAAAGTAGTAGTAAATGGGTTAACTAAGGTAATTTTAAGAGTTAATATTCAAAAAATTTGAATGGATGTTTTTAGTGTGATTGGTTTAGTCTCTAATAAATTAGTTTGATTTATTTTCTTTTTTATTTTTTATTTTATTTTTACTAAATTAGTAGTAGGGGGAATCCCAGGTATAAGGAACGAAATTAGATTTTTTAAGAAATCTAATAATCAAAACAAGTAAAGGAAATTATATTATGTTTGTGTTAGTTTGATTGAATTAGTTTAAGTAAATCTTTAAATATTAATAAAAGTGTAAATGGAATTGAGAGTGATTTTAAACAGTAATGTTAAATTAGATTCAAAGCCATTAGTCC
>NTPY01000263.1:760949-775322 GCA_002922825.1 Brachionus calyciflorus | reverse complement strand
AAAAGATGAATTTCAATTTTTTTCTATATATTTGAGGCTTCCATTTGTATAAACTTTTTAGTTTAAGTTTTTTATATTAATTTTTTTACATCAAATAAAATCAATTTGGAAAATTTATAAACTCTTTAATTTAACTTGATGGTTTTTTTAAAATAATTACTGTAAATTTACCTTTCATTTTTTTTACACCTTTCTAGTTAACAAGAATTTTCGGGAAAAGAAAAATGCTAAATATGTAAAATTACTGAATATTTTCAAAATTTTCCTTGTAAAACTCATTAAGCTTATAGAAAATTTCCATATTCGACAAAGTTCGTTAAATCTTGAATTAATTCAGCTTTTTCACTTTAATTTTTTCAATCTTCTCATTATTTTCCAATTGGCTGATAAAAAGAGCATATACTGTTCGTTAAAAAATTTTAAGCGAGACTAATATACTTAACACTTTGAGTTTTGTGAAGGAAAAATAATCTAAAATTTTAGCAAAATGTATTGAAACAACAAGCGTGATTATATGCCTTTTCTACCGATATACAACTTTAAGGAACTTAATATTTAGATCTGATTTAAAATAAATTATATTTTGCTTTTTCTAATAAAATAATGAAATAAAAAAGCTTCAAAAATTCTTTTTGATTAAATTTAATTAAAAAAAAAATTATGACAGGTTCTTAAAATTTTAATTTTTAAAAAATTCTAATAGAATATTTAATTATATTTTACCCCATGAGTAGACTTAAAACCAAAAGGAAATTTGCAATCTTCTGCCGCTTCAACATCATCAAATGCGTCAAGTCAATCAGCATCTTCATTCATGGGCAAATCACAAACAAATCAGAATCTATCTGATAAAAATCAGTCCAAAAATCCAAGCTTTTCGTACACTCGGGCTGAAAAAAGTCTAACTGCACTTACCACTAAATTTATGACTCTACTTCAAGAATGTGAAAATGGAATTTTAGACTTGAGAAGCGTAATTGCTAAATTATGAAAATTAATTTTATTAATTAAACAACAATTTTTTTTTGAAGTTGGTTGAAAGTATTCCATCTAGACAAAAAAGACGCGTTTATGATATTACTAACGTATTAGAAGGTATTGGTCTTATTGAAAAATATTCTGTCAATTCTATTCGATGGTAAGCGTGATAAACAAAATATTTCTTCTAAGACTAATAATAATCTAAATTTTTTTTTATCAAGGAAGTAAGTATTTTTTGTAGAGAGATGAGGGAAAAACATTTAATTGCTTTTACTTAAGAGGAGGTGGTCCTCAAACAAATTCAGCTGAAACATATGCTCAATTAACTAGACTGAAATCCGAAATCGATGACTTGGATAAATTAGAAAACAGTTTAGATGCTCAAATTAAATTCATGCAAACAAATAAGAAAATACTTCTAGATGATGATCAGAATAAAAAGTTATTTTTTCGATGTAAATAAATTTAAGTTAAAATTTCTCCAATGCTTTAAAATTAAAGGAATTGCTACGTTGAATTTAGAGAATTAATTAAATCATGCTCGTCTGATACACCTCAATCAATAATTTTAGTTAAACTTAATAAAGAAACTGTGATTGAAGTTCCCGAGCCTATGTATGTAAGTAAAATAAAATCATCGGAAAAAGCCATATTGAATTAAAATTTATTTTATTTTTAATATTTTAGATTTATAATAATTCGTCAGTAAAGCAAAAATATCAGGTCACTATAAAAGACAATCAAAGTCCTGTTGATGTTTATTTGTGTAATGAAAAAGTCGATAAATCTGATAATCAAGGAGAAGAAAACAATCAAAATGTAAAAAAATTTTACTAAAAAAATTAATATAAAATAATAAATTTAAAAAAATTTAAGAATGAAGACTCTATGAAAAAAGAACTTACAACGATATCAAAAGAAAATTTGATATTGCTTACACCAGGTCCTTCATCAAGAGATTATTTATTCACTATGGATAAGAATGAAGGTCTTGTTGAAATGTTTGATATTTTTTTGGAATAAAAAAAAAGTAAAGATTAGTATCAAATATCACTTTAATTTGAAGAAATATTCAAAGTTAAATTTTTATATTTTTAATAAATGAAAATATCCAATCTTCTTATTAGCTTTTAATTCAATATATTTTGTATTAAATAAAATTTTATCTTTTTGAAAGAACGACTCAATATTAAATGTCTGTTATGAGATCTGAAAATATTATCGGAACATTTTTATTAGAGTATATATGACTTATTAAGACTTGAAGAAAGTCAAATTTAAACTAAGATATATTACTTGATGAACTTTAAAAAGGTAAAATTATAGTCAGTTTAATAATTTTTTAGAGTCTCAGGTTGTTCTTAGATTGTCATTTAATCAAACATTCCACTAATAGACAAAAGGATATAGAAGAATTCATAATAGTCCTTTAATTGATAAATTCAGGAAACTTATAATTAGTATAAAAAATTTTAAATTCTTTTTTCCACAAAGTACTCTATGTACTTTATATCCTTTATGCTTTTTAAAAAAATAAATTTGTTTCTAATTTTTAATCAAATCTAATTTTTAGGGGATTAGGGTTAGGGTAAATTTTAGTATAGGACTAGCTTCAGTAATTTTTTTGTTAGCCTTAGACAAGTTAAAGAGAGAGAATCAATTTTAGAGACAATTCAGTATTTAAAGTACATAGAATATGTAATTTCAGTCCGAATTAGGTACGACACGAATGCTGTCATAAGATCTATTTTAATAGAATTTTTTTATTTGGTTTTAAATAGTTTATTTGAGAATTCAATTTATTTTTTTTTTATAAAATTTCACCCTCAGGCCAAATTTATATATTATTTCATTTTAGTATAAAATTCTTGGAAATTAAACACTTGGCACCAATAAATCAATTAAATATTTGTCTTTAGTACAAGCGCTTATAAATTCATCTATGCTTATCGACTTGCTCTTATCAGTGTCGATTTTTTGAAACATTTCATTAACATTTTGTTCAATTTGATCTGAATTATGCTTGTGCTTTATGTCCAAAACTTTATATATAGATTCAACAATGGTTCGAAATTCATCTTTATCTATCGTTCCGTTACCATCTATATCGTAAAAATTAAATAACCACTCCAATTTTTTCCGATAATTTGAATTAGTTGAAGTCAAATTTATTGATATGAGAAATTCTTGAAAATCTTTTATGAAAGTTTTTTTTTTTAAATTACCAATGAGAGAAAGAGATAATAATTTTTATTCAATTGAATATACCTATATATCCATTTTTGTCATGATCGAAAGCTCGGAAAACATGGCCACAAAGCTTCTCAGGTTTGCTATTCGGATTGAATTTTTTATACTGTTTGAGAAAATATTTTTTGTTCAACTTCCCACTAGGACAATCTTTCTTAAATGAAAATAATAATATTTTAGTTTACTCAAAAAAAAATTAATTGAATTACCATAAATTCAGAAAACCACTCTTCAATTTCAGATCTGTCATAGTTGGTCCTATTTAGTAGAAAAAGTATTTCTTTTTCGCTTAGTTTAGGCTTATCTTCTAATTTTAAAATATTCTGTTTAGTTGAGTTTTTAATAGATCGCCCAGAATAACAAGCTCCCATTTCTCTTGAGATGATTTTTTTTATTGTCAATTGGTTTATTAATTTAGTAGCGAAAAAAATGATAGAAAATGTAAAATCATAATTTAGAATATGCTTTTCATTTTTATTTTCGTTCAAGTTTACTTTTTTTTTTCTTCTTAATTTGAACTAATTAAATTTTAATTTGCATTTTATATTTCAATTTAAAGTAAGAAAATAAAAAATTAATTTATTTGTGTAGAGAATAGTCAACTAAGTTTTCCTTGTAGACATTTATCTACCAAGAAATTATTAAATTAGAGTTCATAAAAATATTTTTTTTATTTCGAGATTTTTTAATTTTTTACTATTTCAAATATGTTTTTAAATTAAACTAGCAAAAATATTCTCTAATAACCTAAACAGAAAGTTGTTTTTCTTTATGCAATATTCCCCAAAATACAATCGGTAATCAAATAAGAATCTAATTGTTTTCTAAATTATGATTGATTTAAATTATAAATAATTAATTATTCAAATAATAGAATTCCGCTAAAATATAAAAGTTTACACAAGTTTCACGTTAGAATTTTTCTTTTAGTGTAAAATTTTACGGAATTCGAAGAATTTTTCATGTCTCTTTCTTAGATTTTTGATTAAACATTTATGAAAATTCTAAATTGGAACTTTATGAGTAAATTTTTTTCTGATCTTTAACCGTAATAAATTGAAATTTATGAATTTTCGGAAATAAAAAATATATGAGATGTACGTTGTTATGAAAACACAGTGTCTTGATACTTTTCCTGAATTTCTAGTTAAATCCTTAACCTGACTTTAATTATAATCCCAAGGTAAAATCTAGGGTTCTTAAATAAAATGAAGTTTCATATATAAAAATATTTTAATTCGACAAGAAAAATTCTTAATGAAAAATATAATTAAAATTTTTTATTCAAAATAAAAAAGCCGAATAATTATCAAACCTTAGGATGATGTGTACGGTGTTATAGAAGCTGGTGGTTGTGAAATTTATTCAACAAATTGAACTTTAATGAAACGAAAAAATTCAAATTTAGGCTTAAAGTCGAATAGAAAATTCTTGAAAGAAAATTCCAAAACTGAGGATGAGCATAACAGGAAAATCGAAAGAGAGACTTTTCGGAACAAATTCTTAAACAATTTTCTTAATCTATTTTCTCTTTTAAATTTTTTAGCGTTCGCAGTCTGAGATTTTTTCTGGATTTAGAGGATGGGTTATGGTTAATGGGTTGTAGAGGATGAATGAAAACTTGAGAAAAGATTTGAAAAAACTTCGCATGCGTGGCAAGACAATTTTGATTTTTCAATAGTTTTTTGCTCTAAAAAAATTACTTTATTTGAACCCGTGTTATTTTCAATGAAAAAAAATCTGTTTTATTTGCTCTTAAAATATTTTTAAATTTGATTAATTTTAGTTGTTTTTTCTTGTATTTCAATTTAATCTGAAAAATTAGTTTAGCGTTGATAGAATGGATGCAGAAACAAATTTTAGTAATTGTGCTCAATGTAAGCTTATATTCAATTCTCCGCGTACGTTGCCATGCGGTGAAATAGTATGTCAAAATTGTATAACCATAAAAACAAAATCAAATAAGTATAAATGTTTTTTTTGCAATGACAATCATCGAATTCCGAAAAATGGCTTTCCCATCAACCGTTATGCTGAAAAACTAGTCAAGCACAATCTAACCAAGAGTACCATGTTCGACAGATTTACTAATCAAATAAAAAATATCGAAGAAGAAATTGATAATTCGAATATAAATGAAAACTTTGCCAAACAAGAAATAAATACCTACTGCTCAGATTTAAAACTCAAAATTGACCTGGCTATCGAAGAGCACTTTAAATTAATCAATGACAAACGTGAAGATTATTTTAAACAAATTGACCAATTCGAATCTGATTGTATAAACAATTTAGAATCGGATAAACAACCACTTATCGACTTTCAAACCGAGGTTGAAAATACTAAGAAACTTTTAGAGAATGAAAAAGTATCAAACGACGATTTAAGAGATCGCATAAACCGCGTCAAATCAATCGAATGGAAAGTCCAAGCTAAAAAGACAAATTTAAAAAAATTCTTGTTAAAAAATTTTGATTTTAAATTTTATCTAAATGAAAATGCAGATTTATTTCGTTTGAAAAAGGTGTCACAATCAAAAATTAATTTAAATCAGTATACAAGAGTATTGTTTACGGATTTATTTGAATTCACCCCAAGGCATTGTGTACGTTTAAACAGATTTGAAAATGGAAACTTTGTATTTTCATATGTTGACAAAAAAATTAAAAATTATGTTTTAGAGATTAGAAGTTATCCACAAATACAAACTGTTCTAAATACTCATTCAATTTCACTAATGTCTCCTCATTCATATAACGAAATTTTGACATATAAAAATAAAATTTTAGTTTATGAGTCAACTAAAATTAAGGGTCTAAGTAAAAGGCTTTTTATTTTTGATGAAAATTTAAATTCAGTAAAAGCAAAAGCAGTTGTTTTTGAGGTTTTATTCTTTGCTGCTTCGGAAAATAAAATAATAGGTCTAGCTGATACAGAAGATAGGTGTTACATTCTAGATTGGGATTTGAATATTCATACAATTATAGAGCCGAATTTTACCCTTTTTTCGTTTAATCGCTCAATTAATTATATCTATGGAGTTGAGGATTATTTTTTCTTTTGTGAATCAAATCGAACAAATATGTATGATCAAGATGGTCGATTGATTAAAAGTTTGGATATTCAAGAGCCTAGTTATGTCGATTCGAATAATATTATAAAGCGTACGGGTCCAAATGAATTAAAAGTGTTTAATTTAAATGGAAATTTAATTGATAATGTTGAATTAGTTAATCGCTATTTGTCTAATTGTTCTTTTTTAAAAGATAAATATGAAAATTTTGTTTTTTACAACGACAAGGAGTTGTATGTTCCGTTAAATTAAATTTTTTTTTCGAGTTTGTGTGTGTGTTTTTTTTAAACTTTTTTTTTCTCCTAAAATGACATGATTATAAAATTTTATACTATTTTGTTAAATTAGTGTATTTGTGTTTAGTAATTTTTTTTTAAACGTCCAATTTTCAATTAAAAAAATTTTAAAATAACTCATTCTCGGAGTGAGTTTATATACATGGCAAAGAAGAAAAAAATTAAATTTCTTCAAATTAAGCTTTTAAATTAAATTACCACTTTATCACGAATTGTTATGTATAAAACAAGTTGATTGCTTCTTTAGTTTCTATTTTTTCTTTTGCAATAAAAATTTTCTTAAAATAAGTTTTTTTTCGAAATAATTCATAACCTTGGTCCCATTTTCGTTAGTGTTGGGCGCTCCTTTTTATCGTCCATGGTAATTTTTTGGATGGGCAGTTTTATGGACTAGCCAAAATTGGCGGCCACCAAACACTAATTTTTGTAAAAACTGTTTTATTTATAGACAAGGGAAATTTCAAAAGTTACACTTTCCAAAATTATTCAGTTCAAAATGCATCAAAAAAGAACTAGCTAAAAAAGTCCTAATTTTTAAGATTTCACAATTCTTCGTTTCTAAAACCGAATTAAAAAAAACAGTCAAATTACGTAAACCTTTGTCTAGAACTCTAAAAATAAAAGCCAAAATTGGGCTTTATTTTTGAATGACCACTGAATTTAATTCTAATGAAAAAGGATTGCATTTTTTAATTTAATGAATTTAAAATAAAAAAATGCCATCCTTTTCCATTAGAATTAAATTCGATGTGGCTAACATATAGGGTGGTAAAAGTTTTTCTTCTGTTAGTACTAAGAGGACCCTTGAAAAATGAAAAGTATCATCTAAAAAAATTAACCTTAGTACAAGTTTCGCTGATTATTTTAATAAAGTAATTTTTTAATTGCGTAATTTAAACGACATGTCGTTTAAATCGAGCAAACAAAAAAAATGATTATTGTCCAAAACAACTGAATGTCTCAAAAATATTAAAAATTATTTATATTCTTTAAAAATTTTAAAATGTCTCGTCCACTCTGTCAAGAAAATCTCTTGAGCTCTTGTAGAGTTTTCTTAAATTATACAAAAAATTATCAGAGAAAAAGCACCAGTAACTAACGCTAGGAACTGAGCCACAAATGATTAATTGAAAATTTTATATTGATCTTTCTAATTTACAGACATGTTAAAAGTTTTTGCTTATTTCTTGTTTCGATTTTTTTCAACTTTTAGAAAAAAAACTCGAAATTTAAAAAATTCTTCACTTATAAAACTCTAATTTTAAATTAAACAAAAATTTTAAACAAAATTAACCAAGAATATTCCTCAAATACAAGATCGAGTCGATATCTTTTGAAGACCTTCTACCGTATTTCCTCAAATAGAAGCAAGGGCTGTCAACAAAGGATTCGATTTTTTTTATCTAATTAAAGTGTATCAAATAAAAGAAATTTTTTCAGTTTTTTTTCTTTTATTCGAAACATAAAATTTCATTTTCTCAGATTATATTTAGCTAGCACTTTTCAATTATTTTTCTTTAATTAAAGATAGTAAAAATAATTAAAAATGTCTCAAATAAAATGAAATTTTTAACTCAAATAGTAGCAACTTTCTTCTATTTGTGGTTACGTTTATTTGAGGAAATACGGTAAATATAAAATCCTAAAAATGAAATATAAAAACAAGTCTTAGAGTAATTTCTTTTCGTTGAATATAGAAATTTAACAGTAAAATAAATAAAAAAACTTTAATGCATTAAAATCGAGCTCTGGGTAATTTTTAATTTGTTAATTAAAATTTTTCAATAAAAAAGTTATTTAATTTCTAGTAAAAGTCAAATTGTTTTTTGGCTAAATTTTTATTAAAATGACTGTAATTATTACGTCTTGTAAAAATAAAAAAATTTTAGTGTTTCTTTCATTTTAAAATAATGAAAAACGTATCGATTTTTTTCATTTTTCTTTTAATTATTAAAGTCTGTATCAGTCAGCTAATAACCTCTAATCTCCTAAGCTTTTCATGGAACTCAAACTGTATTAGTAATACTCTACTCTCGGATCGAATTCCCAACCTGGCTAAGTGTTTTATTCTTTGTCAATTAACAGACTGTAAATTAATCGATTTCAATAAAACATCATCAACTTGTAAAATTTCAAAAATTAAAGAACATAACATAGGCACTATATCTGGTCTAACAATAACTTACACTGGTATAATTTATAATATTACAACTTACAAAATTTATTTTATATGTTTTGTTTTAAGCTGATTATCCAATGAGAACACTTAGTACAGATATAAATGGACAAGGAATTTGGTACGATTATGATTATTGTCCACTAGGATCGTATGCAGTTGGTTTCAATGTTAAAGTAGATTTATCATTAACAGACAAAACTGGTCTAAATACAATTCAACTAATTTGTAATGATGTATCAAATACGAAAATAGTAAGTTATGACGGTTTATTTGGTACCTGGGGAACTTCTAAGTTTTGTAGTAATAATCAAAAATTAACAGGATTTAAATTAAGATATCAATCATCTCTACTTGGACTTAGTGATGACAGTGCCGCTAATTCAATTGTGATGTATTGTGAAGACAAAAGTGCTCTTACTCCATCTCTGGAAGGATATGAGGGATCATGGTATGGAGCTTATTATTGCACAGAAGGCCGAGCGATTTGCGGATTAAGTGTACAGTACGAATCATCAAATGGAATCTTCGATGATACTGCTCTAAATAACGTTATATTTAAGTGTTGTACTTTTTAATTAATTAAAAAATAAAATTTTCTAGTATTAATTCTTTTTAAAAATTAATTTTTTAATCAAAAATAAAATGAAAAAAGCACTTAAATCGTGATAAAGTTTCTATAATAAAATTTCGGTTTTTATAAGGTTGTTTTTTTTTTTAACTTTTTTATAATGCTAGATTAATTTTTCAAAAAGGAATTTAAAAACCAAACAGTAACTTACATACCGAAATTCGTAGGTATCGAAATTTAACAGTTCTAAGGAATGATGGTTTGCAAAAATATATTTTGTCAATGAAGCAAAAAATTTAAATGATTTTCTTTAGAGTACTTTTGATTTCAATTTTTGTTAATATTTTAATTACCGTTTTAAGCTAGTTTTAATTTTTTTATTTGGATTTTAAAATATTTTTATATTAGAAGTCTGAATTGACGACTAAAACGAAAATTTTCCTGTTTTTTTTTATTTATTTATTTTTTAATTTAGCTTGAGACATAACGACATGTTGCTAAGGCCCAGTATTCTGATTTAACGAAATGTCTTCAAAATGCAAATTACTTTTAAAGTATCAAATATTTCAGTCTGGCTCGAATAAATAAACTTATATTTTTTTTTTGTTTCGTTTAAGTGCAAAAAGTAACCCATTCTTAAAATTAGCTTAAATTGATACAAAGATTTTATTATGCGAGTAACGAGCCATTATTTGGTAATTTTTTTTCAATTTGCGAAGAAATATTTGATTTTTCTTTTTAAAAATTTATGAAATAATTAATTTCTGTTTTTATTGACCAGAATCGGACATTTAATGAAGTTCAAAATTGAACTAAAAATGAGATTTCAAACTGTTAATTTGTTTCTTATTTTTGCGATTAGAGCAATTTTTTTTTGTAAAAAAGAATTTTCGATTTCTTGTAAATTAGTGGATTATAATTTTCAATTCGCACACTACTTTTATTGGTTGAAATTATTTTTTTTATTCAATTGAATTATTTACTTTAAAATAGTACAGTTCCAGTAAGTTTAGTCGGTATAAATGCATATGTATATTAGCTCGCTCCTCGCAAAAAAAAAAGTTTCAAATAAAATATAATTAAAAAAAGCTCAAATAAAATGAAGTTTTTACAATTTAAAGCTTAAGCCTTCTTCTGTTTGCGGTAACTTTTATTTATAAAATACGGTAAATTTTTAAATAAAAATGTCAAAAAATAAAATAAAATATAAATAATAAATTCTTTAGGTATAGATTTTGGGTTAAATAAATATAAATTTATGTTTTTTTATTTTATTTATTTTTTCAAGTTTATGTTCGAAAGTAAATCGAGGACAAAATATAAAACTATACACTTGTATAATCTTTAAAATCCTCAACAAAAAAAACATACAATTTTAAATCCAAAGCAAATTTAGCTTTTATCTCAAACCGAAATAAGGATTACATGTAAAAATTTCTCAATCTCTCATCAATTTTAAAATAAATTATTATAATACACGCGAATTAATTGCTTCACAATATTAAGAAAAAAAGCAACTTTACCCTCATTAAAATTATATGATCAAAGAAGAAAATTAATTTTCTAAATAAAGCCATCAATTTCCTTAATTAGCATAAAATAATTCTACTTTAATAAATATAAAAAAAAACTTGAATAAATTATTACAATTTAAAAAATTATGTAAAAGTTAATTTTGTTATATCTGAGTATTGCAAGCAAAATTTGAAATAATGAATTGAAATAAATAAAGCAAAAAATTGAAATTTTTAACACAACCAAATAATAATTTATAAAAATAATAAATATATATATATATAGAAAGAGAAAACTATAGAGAAGGGAATTAATACTAAAACATATATATATATGTATATATGATGAAGCCAAGAGATCGTTCATCTTATTCTTTCTAATTCTATTTCGTATGTTAAAAAAATTTTTCTCATTTTAATAAATAAGAAAAGATGGGGCGCGCATTCTTCTACATTGAAGTATATTTTTAAGCACAGCAAAAGCATAACATCAACATTGAATCAAACAACAACAACAACAGCAGCAGCAACAACACTACTTTCATTGCATTCTTTTTCCCTGTTTCTTATTTAATTAAACTTGAAACATTAGTTAAACTCTAAATCCATTTTCAAAAAATAAATAAAAAAATTTTTTGATTAAGATTTTAAAATAAAATATTTCTTAACTATTTTTATTCATAAAAAAATAACATATATAATTTAAAATGACATCCTCAGATGATCAAAATGAAGTAAAAAAATACAGTACCTTTTTATTTTATGTTTAACCTATTTTTGATGCTTTTTTTTATGATTAAAAGTGTCCACTTTGTATGGAACCTCTTGAAGTAGATGACTCAAGTTTTTATCCGTGCACATGCGGCTATCAAGTACTAAATAATTTTTTGTTTTTATTAATTTTTGTTGCTTGACTTAAAATTTTTATTTGTCAAAAGATATGTAGGTTCTGTTGGCATAGGCTAAAAACAGATGGTAATGGTCTATGTCCAGCTTGTCGTAAACCTTATTCGGATAATCCGGCGCATTTTGAACCGCTATCCGAAGATGAGTAAGTTTCTTAATTCATTTGAAAATAATTTTGAAGAAAAATTTTATTCGTTAATTAATTAAGAATAATTCGTATAAAAAAAGAACGAAGACAAAAGGAACTACAAAAAAAACAAAGGTTAAACGAGAATCGTTTGCATTTAGCTGACGTTCGAGTTGTACAAAAAAATCTAGTCTTTGTTGTTGGCTTATCGCAAAGATTAGCCGATTCTGAAGTACTTAAGAAAAATGAATATTTTGGTAGGTTTGGTAAAATTTTAAAAGTGGTTATAAATCCGTCGCCACAATACGCCGGAACACAAGTACATAAAAATTATAATTTTTCTCTTATTAAATTAAAAAATTGATTTGCTTAAAAAAGATTCCAAGTGCGAGCGCATATCTGACGTATAGTAAAGCTGAAGAGGCTCTTAGGGCTATTCAAACAGTAAATAATATTCAAATAGATAATCGGACGTTAAAGGCAAGTCTAGGCACGACTAAGTATTGTAGTCATTTTTTAAAAAGTGCCACTTGTCCGAAACAAGATTGTATGTATTTGCATGATTTTGGTGAAGAGGCAGCCTCTTTTACAAAAGAGGAAATGTCACAAGGAAAACATTTAGATTATGAATCAAAATTAATAGAAACAATTTTACACATACCGAAAAATTTACAAAATATATCGCCTATAAATAGTAATACAAATACTAATTTAAATACACAAGTGTCTACGACAGAAGTATCGGACGCAGAAAATTCAGAGAATACAGAATATAAAAGTAAGTATAAAGGGAAAGTTAATGGAACTAGTAATGGAATTAGTAATTATAATCGACCGACTAAAAGTCAGCATAATTTAAATCAAAAATCAACAGTATCAGCAAGTACCACTGAAAGTGTTCAAACGACACCGAACGACACAAATAAACTAAAACAGTCATCATCGGCAACCTCACTATCAGTCAATACAAATACCACAGATTTAATTTCTTGTTCATCTTTGAATAATCTAAATACACAATCTACATCATCATCTTCATCGTCATCATCATCTCTTACACCACCTCCAACATTATTGTCATCACAACAACAACAACAATCACAAACTATACATCATCAGTCAGCAGATAGCAATAATAATATATCAGCATCAAATAATCAAATATTAGCAAATAATTCTCAATATTTAAATGGATCTAGTGACTTAAATAGTAATACTTTTATTAGTTTTTATTACGAAAAAATGACCAATATCTTATTGAATTATTAAAATACAGTACATCTCTGAAATAAGTTGACAAGTTTTTAAACAAATCTTAAGAAGGTCTTAAACATCCTATGAGCAATGTCTTAGACGTCTTAAACAATTCTGAAGCAAGTTTTAAGCCAAAAAAAAATATCCTCTTAAGCAGTAATTAACGGAAAATTTTTGAAAAACGTCTTAAGCATAAAATTGCTTTTTAATTGTTTAAAATCTCTAAAGACTCTCCTAAACAACGTCTTAAGCAGACTGTCAACTTATTTCAGAAATGTGATGTATCGACCGATTGAATAATTTAAATCGGGAAAGAAAAAATTAAAGGAAAATATACAAATCTTAAATTGAAAGTCAATTAGGTGGAATTTTTGTAAAATGCGTCAAAAAGGAAAACTTTTTAAAAAAGAATCATAAACAAATTTTGAATTGGTTTTTAATATTTCTTGCTATGTTTTTTAGTAATACTAAATCTTTTTTATCTAATGCTTCCTACAACCCTCTCATATGTATTTAAATTCATAGATCATTTTTTATGGTAATTAAAAACTCAAAGGCAATGTCGCTTTTTAAAATTTGTAAAATTGTATCAAAGTAAATTTGGAAATTATTATTGGGTTATACAACAAAAATTTTAAATTTCAATAATATTTTAAGTGTAATACATTTGCTTTGATTTGAAGTGCTCGATCGATTTCCGAATCAACCATGTTAATTGTGAATTGGACGTCTAGGATAAGACGTTAAACTACTTCTGAAAAATTGATAATTGGTTGGGTCTATTATCTGTTTTCTTAAAAGGATGAAAATTCGTTTCTAACAGCTATTGAAAAATAAATGAACATGTTATTTTTTCTGAAAAATTTAAGAGAAAAAATTAGAGAATTTTCAAAATAGCGAAAAATAAAATATCGAGAATGATTTTTTATTCAATAAAAACTTTCTCTGTTTTGAACATTTATCTTTTTTTTTTGTTGGTGTTTTACGATTTTTTTAAATCATCCAGATTGTACCTTCGACCATACTTCCTTTATAGCATTCATTTATTTATGTCCTTTTGATTTCCATTTGCTAAAAAAACCGCATCTAAATTCTTCTGCTTTTGGTGTTTTCTTTAATTTTCCAATCGAAATCAACTAAATAAACTGCTTCATAACAACCAGAACGCAAGTAATTGATTGAAATAAAATCTATGTATTCTATACGAAGTCTTTATTTTTTGAAT
>NTPY01000263.1:731410-760562 GCA_002922825.1 Brachionus calyciflorus | reverse complement strand
CTTCTGCTTTTGGTGTTTTCTTTAATTTTCCAATCGAAATCAACTAAATAAACTGCTTCATAACAACTAGAACGCAAGTAATTGATTGAAATAAAATCTATGTATTCTATACGAAGTCTTTATTTTTTGAATATTACAGTTCATATTTTTCCATTTAATTTGAACTTTTATATTTTCTGAAAAAAGTTATATAGAGCTAAATGAAAGGTTAGGGGTACTTTTCCCCCGATTTATGAAAATTTATTTATTTTTAATTTTCATGGTTTTAAATTAAAACGAAATAAACAATATCAAAATTATGCGAACCATTAGAACAAATAGAAAATTTTAAAATTAAAAAATAGGGTATTTTTTCCCCTAAAATTTGATCCGGAAAAAAAGTAACCGTCACGAAATGAAATCCCCAAGATTTAATAGAATTTATTTTTTCTTAATCAAAAGCTATTTGGTCTTAAGAAGGAAAAAAATTAATTAATTTTATTATAATAAATATAGATAAACATCAAATAGAGTTATTAACAAATGGAAGTTTAGAAAATCAAAACAATTACATTCAACATCATCATCAACAGCCACAATCCCAACAACAAAATCTATTCCATGAAGAAGATCTCGGCTTTGACCCATGGTGCGAATCAACACGTGCTCTTCAAGATTTGATGCAAATAGAAAATCAAACCAACACAAAATACACAAATCAACAGCAACATCAACAAAATAACATAAATTATTTATCATCTAAACTAGCTAATAGTTCGTTGTCACAACCAAATGCAAATATTTTACAAAGCCACATAGAATATTTACAAAAACAATTTCTTTCAAAACCAGATCTTATACAAACAAACACATTTCAAAATAGTACATCACCATCTCTCGAGTCTCTTTTATCACTACAACACAATTCTTTATTATCTAACTCATTGTTAAATAATGCGCCTTTAACAAACAGTCTCAACTCGTTATTACTCACAAATCAACCTAAGACAATTGTACCACCGCCAGGTTTTGCAAATACTAAATTTCCCTCGTCTACATCCACTTCTAACTCAAGCTCAACAAACTCGTCAGCATCATCATCAGTTAACAATAGCGCATCTTCAACACCATCTATGAATAATTTATCAAATAATAACAAAGCTAATAATTTATTACAAAATGGTTCCACTGGTAATTTAAATGCCCTTAAGTCTATATTTCCGAATGCGAATATAAGCTTTGGTAATAATGTAAACCACAATTTAAATCATACGAATCAAATGAACAATAATTATAAATTATCAAATAATACACATGGAAATAATTATTGGCCAGATGATCCAGCTATTATTTCTTTGACTGATCCAATTAATTTATTAAATGGAAATAGCGGTGGTATTGGTTCACTTAGTGAATTTAATACTAATTTATCCAATAGATCTTTATCTCCAGGTTTGTTAAATGGTTCAAGTAATAACAGTAGTGGAATAAAATCTTCGTTTTATGATAATTTTAGTTCTTTACAAAATTCTTATTCGAATAGTTACCAACAAAATTTTGAAAATATTGCTAAATTACAACAATTACAACAATTTATGCTACAACAACAATTTAATTCATCTATTAATATTGATCATCATGCTCAACAACAACAACAACAACAACAACAACAACAGCAATTACAATTGTTAAAATCTTTACAAAGTAATTTTTATTTTTAATCAAGCATATGAATACATTTTTACTGGATCCTTTTCTCTAATTAATTTGATAAAATATTTCTTAGTCTTAAGCATAAAAGAAATCTAATTCACAAATAAGATTAGCACGGTTCATGGTTTTATGATTAAACCTTACTTTGAAACAGCTTAAGCAGAAGCTCTAATCATGGTTCAAGATATTTTTAGGAGCAGATTTAAGAACATTTTTGGAATTTTTTTTCGCTTTAGCACTTAATAGATTTCAATTGAACTTTTTAATAAAAATCTGAAAAGTGCTAAATATTTCAATGTACCATATTTTTTCAAATGCAAGCAAGTGCGGTCCACAAAGGATTTATTCTATTCGAAAATCTTTCTCACATAAAATGCGTCTCAAATAAAAGAAATTTTCTCAGTTTGGTTTCTTCTATTTGAAACATAAATTATCATTTTCTCAGAGTACATATAGCTTGCTTTTTTCAATTATTTTTCTTTTATTAAAGACAGAAAAAATAATAAAAAATACCGTATTTCCTCAAATAAACGTAACCACAAATAGCTTTTTTGTTGAAAAATTTTAATTATCAAATTAAAAATTACCCAGAGCTCGATTTTAATGCATTAATTTTTTTTTTATTTATTTTACTGTTAAATTTCTATATTCAACGAAAAAAAAATACTTTAAGACTTGTTTTTATATTTCATTTTTCGGGTTTTATATAGGGTTGGGTTACGAAATTGTCAAAGTGTCCTCCGTATAAATTAGAAAGTTTCCGAAATTTTTTTTAAAAATAAACTCAAATAAAAATCTTTCGTAGGTAATGACGTATTCAATAATTTTTTCGAAACCAAAAACTTAAAACAAGTGTTAAAAAAAACTTTCGAAATTAATCAAAGATAGTAAATTCGAAAAAAAATTTCGTAAACAAATTTCAAAATTCGATCTAAAAAATTTTTATAAAATTTCTTTTTTTTCGAAACTTTGTAACTTAATAAAAAATAGTAGGGAGTTCAGCTCTTTGAAGACCTGTCCTAATAATATTTAAAATGTTTATAATTTAAATCTTCATTAAAATTAACAAATACGGCTTCTGAATTATAATACATATAAGATAACTCATATCACTTTTCGTTGAGGGCCATTTTTTAAAGCAAAAAACTGTAAAATTTATTTTCGAATTTATTTGTAAAATAATTTGGCAAGGAAATATGATTTAAAAAATCTTTAAATGAATCAACTCGTGGCTATTATTTTTCCGAAATTCCTTTTACTGATATTTAGAACTGCCAAATATATGAATGCAAAAGTTTTTCAAGAGAAAAGAATGCATTCAATCATATTTTTATGATTTCGAACCCTAAAAAAAAATTTCGTTATGAAAAATAAGTACGAAAAAAAAATAATTGTTTCGTAAGATTTTTTTTAGTTCTAACCGAAAAAAAAATTACGAAATGAAAATTTCAAAAAAAATTCCGTACCGTTTTCCAAGTAAGGTTAAAAAAATTTTCGAAAGTTTTTTTTGTTGCGACGAAATAATAATTTTTTTCCGTTACCCAACCCTAGTTTTATATTTACTTTACTGTAAATAAACGTAACCACAAATAGAAGAAAGTTGCTACTATTTGAGTTAAAATTTTCATTTTATTTGAGACGTTTTTAATTATTTTTACTATCTTCAATAAAAGAAAAATAATTGAAAAATGCTAGCTAAATATATTCTGAGAAAACGAAATTTTCTGTTTCGAATAAAGGAAAAAAAAGTGAAAAAATTTCTTTTATTTGATACACTTTAATTGGATAAAAAAGAAATCCTTTGTTGACCGCTCTTGCTTGTATTTGAGGAAATACGGTAACTCAAATAGTAGCAACTTTCTTCTATTTTTGGATACTTCTATTTCAGTATGATTGAAATTATATTCTAAATATTTCGGTGATTAGAGAGTTAAATATAGAAAATATAGTTTTTAATTTTGGAAGTCAAAATATAAAAGACTCATTTTAAATATTAAAACTTACTAAGTCTTGATTGATGTTCTGGAGCAACAGATTTTATCTTTTTTTAAACAAACAAAACTTTGGTTTAATAAAAATTTTAAAAGAAAACTTCAGATTTGGGTAAAAGTTTTCATTTAAGATAAAAATAATTTTAAACTTAATCTCTATTTGTTGGTCTTTTAAAGTGTTCAAAATAATCTAAAAATCAAACAACTTGCCGATTTATAAGGAACTTAGAAAAAAATTACCTTATTATTCTGTTTTCTAAGACCTTGACATATTTGAAAAAAAAAACGATATCTTACAGAATTATTTAGCTCCCGTATTGAAGAAATTTTATATACTTTTTCTTAAACTATTCAATTTTTAAATTTTTTTTTCTTTTAAGATTCGAATCAAAATATTTTATCAAATGGAGGGCTCAATTCATTCGCTAGTCTTCAGCAGCAATTATTATTACAACAATTATCTAGCTTTCAAATGAACACAAATCCAATACAAACAGCCGCTACAGGCTCAAAAGGAGCCGTTGACGATTAATAAAAATAAAGTCAACAAATTAACATGATAAAATTCTGCTAGGCTTTAACCCAAAACCATAAAAGAAATATTTAAGAATGATTATGACGATGTTTGATGTTTATTATTATTTATATTATACAAATTTTGATTTGAAAAAAAAAAAAAAAACAAAAAAATTATTTTATTTCACTACAGCGTTTGAATTATTCCGAAAAAATTGAAGAATTTTTCAAATAAAATGACTATCTCTCTCAAATTCCGAGATCTTAATTCTTAATTAGATCCCAATTTTAATAAAAATTAAAAACATTTCTACAATTGGATTCGAATTTGAAATTATTTTTCTCGAATACTCGTAAAAAATCATAAATTTTAATTTGTGTTTTATTTTTATTTTTAAAACTGTTTTATTTTTTTTTTGTTTGACTTTGAAAGATAAAACGAATAAACATGTTGAAAACCAAGATTAAGAAAAATTTAGCTTTATTTATAATTCGAGTGCTTTTGAAAAAAGACCTGAAATGAGATTTTTGGAACTAAGTTGTGATATAGACCTCTAGTTTTCTTTAAATTTTTTTTTCTCATATATTTAGAAATCTTGTGATTAGAAGTTGCAATTAAAGAATTTCAAATTCAAAAGCAAAATTTAAAACTGATTCATTGCTATGACTAAATAGTTGTAAGGGCGTTGAATGTATTACTTTTATTTAATATATAAATAATTTTGATCAGCTGTCTGATCAGTTAGAAATAAGAGCTAAATCCCTCTTATAGATTTTTTTAAATAGTTTTGTGAAATTTAATTGGTATGATTTTTTGTGTTCTATTAAAAAAATACATACAATTTTTAATATTAAAATATTGCAAGAACTCAAAATATTCTAGAATTTTAATACAGTTAAATCCAGTCACCAAAAAAAAAAAAATTTTACGAAAATGTTTTTCGTAAAATAATCAAAATTTGATAATACAATTTAACTAAATACGGTTCTAGAAAATAAAGGTAAGGAGAAAAATGTTGGAAAATTTAGATAATACAGAACATCTAATGAAAAAATGTCCAACAGTACCGGTTGTATTTAAATTTCGTAAAATGTCAAATTTTATTAATTTTCAAAATTTATCACCGAGTTTTAAGTATCGAGCTCTGTAAGGTATACGATTCGGCTACGCAAATTTTTGATTTGAAATTATAAAAATAAAATAAGAAAATTTATGCTTAAATATTCATTAAAGTCGTTTTCGATTATATTTTTTTCGTTCATTTTTTTAAAGGTTTTTTTTAGTTAAATTTAAGTCACTTCCAAGAATTATTACACTCGAAATTAATTATCTTGTTTAAAGTTTTCAAAAATTTTGGATTTAAACTTTTAATCGAATTTAACTAGCCTAAATTAGGATTTACTTCAATTTGTTACGAATAGTAATTTGTTACTATCAAATTGTTACTATTGAAGTTGTTACTAAATATTAAAATAAGGAAATTGTTACGATTTCTTATTTTAGGAAATTGTTACTTAATACTTAATTAAAGAAATTGTCTCTAAACTAAAAATTAAACAAAGTTCCTATTGGAACTTGTTCCCATGATAAATATTTTAATCTAATTATCAAAATACCGTATGCCGGTTGGTAATTGATCAAAAAAAAAAACTCAATTAATTAACTTTTATATTAATCTTAGTGAGCCAAAGCCTAAGTAAATATATTTATGACTTTTTCGTTGAAATTAAATTAACCTTTACCCCTACCTGACCCGAAAAATTCAAAAATAAAAAAAGGTTAAATTTTGAGGCGGTTAAAAATTCTTTTAATTTTAACATATGAGCGTGAAAATTATATCACAAGAAAGCTAAGTTGATGAAGAATATATTTATGTTTTCATAAAATTAAGATCAAAAGTTAACCATTTTTAGCCGGGTTTTTGACCGATTTGAGCCTTAAATGTATTTTTTATATTAGTGATTCAAAATTTTGATTAAAGATGGAACATTCAAATAACGGAGAAAAATGCAAAGTAAGTCATTAATAAAAGAATTCGCACCCAAGAGTTAAACAGAATCGACTCAGTGTTTTAGAACGTAATCGTGAAAGGTTAATTGATTAAATTTTACCTTTTTCGCTTTAATTAAATTATTTTTTTATCGTAATAATTTCTCTAGTATCTAATTCCATTTAGTAACAATATTTTCGCAACAAATTCTAAAATTAAAATATAGTAACAAATAAGCTTAGCCTTGGCTGCGGCTTTTAAATAAATAAATAAAATAAATAAGCTTAGTAATAAATTATATAGGAACAAATTCCAGGTAACAATTTCCAAATCGTAACAAATTGCTATAACCCTAAATTAGTACTTGTTGAGAGAAATAAAGTTAAACATCGCTTTTTGATTAAAAAAAAAGGGATAGATTTTAATAATTAGACTTTCTTTTTATGAAAAAATTTTTTTATAAGTTTTCGAATTTTTTTTTCATATAAATAGCACGAAATTAACAATATTATGAAGATACTATCGACGAACCTATAATTTAGTTATTTTTCTGTTTTTTTGTTATCTTTTTGTTTAATTTGTTTTTAAATTTATATATATATTTTTTTTCTGTCTCTTAGCTATCTAAATGTCTCGTGAATTTAATAAGCTCTCTAAAAAGGACACGAATCACTGAAATTGATTTTTTTATTTAAATGATAATTAGCAAGTATTGTATACCAAATTGTAGAAAAAAATTAATGGAATTTTTTGGTATCCTTTATTAGTCAAAGGGACGTTCGGTTATGAAGTTATAGATCCTGAAAGAGAGGGTACCTAAAGAGTCCTTTTTTTTGTTTTTAGTTTTGTAGGTCTTATTGATAGATTTTAAAGTAAAAAATACTTATATTCTGAAAGATCGCTAAATTCCCTACATTTTATAAAATAGCTGTCTTGCTTTAGTCAACCATTCCGGATAAATGGGTGCCAAAGTTTTCCCAAAAATAATGGTTTTTCTGAAAAATGACCCCTTTGCCACAAAGCTATCGACTTAATATTTTGATGGTATATTTATTAATATGAGACCTAAACAATATCAAAAAATCAGCTTGTAGAGCAATTCCTGTAAGGAATTACAACTATTACCAGATCCCAGAATTCCTTTAGCACCCACAACTTGCGTAGAGAATGTCGATTCGGCTTAAAATGCACTTCAAAAAATTCCTTATTTTCTTAGCTTTAATTTGATATATAATTTGAATAACAAAATTTTAAAAATAATTCTGAATCATCAATTTACCTTAATAAGATTTTGGCAAGTTGTTTTTCTTAATTGGAAATTAAATAAGCAAAAAACATACCTTTAAAATTAAAATTTGTTAATTAGTTTTCTAAGTCGGTGACACAAATTATATATCAAATTAAAGCTTAGAAAATAAGTAAATCTGCTGAAGGATGAGTAGCTATTTTAATAAAAGAAAACATACCATTCAATCAAGACTTTTCATACGAAAATTTTAACAAAGAACTTCTATGTATAAATATTTTCTATAATGACTTTAAAATTTCATTATTTACCCTTTATAATCCACCCCATAATTAGAAAAAAAATAATTTTTTATGTCCTGATCTCTTCGAAGAAATTTCTAAAAATTGTAAACAATTAGGCTCGATTCTATAGAAATCTAAATATTTGTGTTTTAAATGATAATACACCTACTTTTTTAGACTCAATAGTGACTACTTTGAAATTTTGGATGTTTTCCTTTGCTCTCCAAGCATTATGGAGAAGGTCCAAAATTTTAAAGTTTTAACAGATGAGGATATGACCAGGGATCACTTCCCGTCTATGATAGCACAATCGAGCGATTATTCATTTATGAAAAAAGAAAAAACTCCGTTCTAGACTACTTTAGGGCTAACTGGGAACTTATTAAGAAAGAACTCGATAGCAAAAATAGCCTAATATAAATTGAAGATATTGACTTCCTAAATGACACAATTACAAAAAATATTCTTGACAGCGCTCAATTCTCTATCGCATTCATAAAAGATAAAGTATATAAATCCTCTCTTCCTCCCGATATCATAACCCTTATTAAGGAAAGAAGAAAAATTAGAAGAAAATACAGAAAACATAATGATTTAATACATAAAATAGAAAATAAAAGGGTAACTGCTAAGTTAAGACTAAATATAAAAGAATTTAGGGACAAAAGTTGGCTAAATTTCATTCATAAAATGAGAAAAAATCCCCTTTCAAGTAAACCTTTTTGGCAAAAAATTAACAAATTTAAAAATAAAAATGGCGTAAAAAGCATACCGGACTTAATAAAAGACGATAGAGTTCTAAATAAAGATAAGGACAAAGCTGAGCTTTTTGGTGAAATATTAGAGTCCAATTTTAATATTTATAATGACTTCACATATAATTCAACAGAAACAACAGAAGTCAAAAATACCAATTCAAACTTTTTTATGTCTTTAGCTGATCTTAATTTCGAAGAGATTTCTTTGAGTGAAATAAAATTGGCCTTAAAAAAATTTAAGGACAGTACGTCATCAGATCCTGATATGCTCATCAACAAATTGCTTAAAAATTTACCGGACAGTACTCTTCAGGATATCCTTCATTTAAATAACTTAAGTATTCAGATGGCCATGTTCCCAAAGCATGGAAAACAGCCATTATAACAATGATTCCTAAGAAACAAAATTTAGATAATGACCCTATGAATTATCGCCCGATTAGCATCACTAGCTGCTTAGGTAAACTAATTGAAAAAATAATAGCCAATAGACTTTACATTTTCCTAGAAAAAAATTCTCTGCTTATAAACGAACAATCCGGCTTTAGAAAACATAGTAGAACAGCAGATAATCTTTTTTTCTTGATTCAAAAAATAAGCGAATCCTTTGCCAGGAAAAGTTTGGCATGATGGTTATTTTTAAATTAATAAAAAAGAAAATCCCTAATTATATTATTTATTGGATAAGATCTTCCTTCATCTTAGAACTTTTAGGGTTAATGTAAACGGACATTATACCGACGAAAACCCAATTAAAGCTGGTGTTCATCAAGGTTCGGTAATTAGCCTTATCTTATTCTGCATTTTCATAAATGATATCCCGAGAAAAAGGTCCGTTAATGATAGCTACTCTCTACTTTTCGCTTTTAGTGACGTTTTTTATCTTTAGAGAAAAACGACATGTAGAATCTAGAGTAAATAAGTATCTTAAAGAAATAGAACCTTGGCTTTGTAAATGGAAAATGAAAATTTCCGTAGATAAATCTTACATTCTTTTCTCACGTAAGAAAGAAAGTATTAAACTCAACCTTAGACTCCTAAATAGTTACTTACCAAAGTAAAAAGAACATAAATTTTTAGGGATTTATCTTGACGAAAAATTATCCATCAAAAAACAAATTGATGATATAAAAAATAGATCTATGAATAGGCTCAATATCGTCAAAATTCTTTCTAACAAGAAATGGGGCTTAAGTTTTAACACTTTAAGTTCTCTATATAAAAGTCTTATTGGATCAATTTTTGACTATTCTTTCCCTTGCTTAAACCTTTTTACAGACACATTAATTTCTAATCTCCAAAAAATTCAAAATACAGTAGTTTCCGACTATAATAAATCCGGTTATAAAAAATTTCCAGTTATAGTAAATTTTTTTTTAAATACAAAAACATTTGATATGTTTATAATGTAAATTCATTTGGCTATTATAAAACTATTATAATAAATAATCGCTTGTTATAAACTTAATTTAGGAGACATTTTGAATATTTTATATGTAAATTTACTCGCTTATTATAAATTAGAGTTAAATAAATACAAAACCAAAAGTAAAACATTAATAAGGCGGAGCAAAGAACAAAAAAGTTACATATTAGCTTCTATCAATTAGCATCATTCATCTGTATATGTTATAAAATAAACAGAACTAATTGTATTTTTATAAACTTATCTCTATTTCGCAATAAAACTATTAATTAAGATTAGATTCTTATAGAATTTACTCGGTTAATCAATTGGAGTAAAATAAATTTTGATTCTTTATTTACTTAAATTTGATTTTAATATAGTAATGAAGCATATTTTTGAATTAAAAATCCTCAACTATCGAATTAAATTCTTTGATTGGCAAAATATAAGAAAATTTTTTTTCGTTTTTTGTCTATAATAAATTCGCGTCTATAATAAATAAAATTACATGCAAATTGGAAGTTATTATAACCGGAAACTACTGTATAGCAATTAGATCAATATTAAAACTAAAAAAATCAACCCCTTTAAGAGTTTTGGAATTTGAAGCAGAAAATTTACTTAAACTACAAAAAATTGATAATAGACATTTTGATTTAAAAGAAAACTATATCCGGAACGCACTTTTCCACAAGAACCCTATGATGATACAGCTTATTAAAGAATATAAAAGAAGCTTCGAATCTCGAGACATCTACCTAATTTCTACTCCACTTTGTAACTCATATCTTACTCTTGATCCTTTCATGCATCTTTTTTCGTAATACACATCCTTTTATGCCCTACAACTCATTTAAACTTAATTCTAATCTTTTAATTTTTTTTTTTTTATTTTATTTCTTTTTTTTTTTTTTTTGAAGGAGGCATTCTCGATCAGATTCACATAAATAAATAAATAAATAAATTTTAAAAAAAATCGTACTTATTTCAAAAAAAATCTATTAAAATAAAAACATTTTATTAAAATTAGAATTTTTTTTTTTTTGGGGGGGGGGGGGGGTTTAGCCATCCCATTTTTTCAGATGGGGGGCTCAAGTACTTGTTTGCCATATGGACGCTACGCCACTGATTGTATTGGTGAAATGGTATTTAGGACATGCGCCAAAAATAAAATTTGAGTTAAAATGCTGCTTCAACAAGCAAGAAAATACGGCTTTTACTTAAAACATTAACACAAAATAATACAAAAACAAGCCTTTATTTTTATACTGCATTTCTCGTGAATTAACGGCGAACCAAACCCGTACCTTACTATAAGAATTTTTTTTGTACGTCTATTCCGTTAACTCGTGAGAAATGCAGCATAAAAATTTTTTTTTCGGACATTAAATACTTAGAAAATTAATTTTATCAAAATTATAACCATTTCCAAATAAGTTTATAGACAAGATTATCGTCCCATTAATATCTGTTTCATTAAATCTAAAAATAGATCCTAGATATTTTAAGTTTTTTGAATAAAATTAGAAAATAGCCATATTTTAGCTTAATTTCAAAGGAATATTAAAAAGGTCATCTAGTGTAAACTTCTATAAAATTTTTAATTTTGAGTCTAAATTATTCAAAAGAAGCAATTTTTAAACAGATTTTGTCTTGGGATTATGTGTTTAAGATTAATTTGACTGATTCGATTCATTCAGAAAAAACATAAAAATTTTGGGTTTAAACCTTTTTAAATAATGGTTTTAGATACAAGAAAAGGCTAAAATTGGCGAAAAAAGGCTCATTTTATTAAGTAAAATATACTTGCATATTATTCTTAATATAAAAAATCGCCTGTCTAGCCTTCCATAATTACTTATTATTAAATATTAACAAAACGAGACATGTTTTGATCTATGTTATGGCGGTAGGTATATATAAAATAGAAAGTATACCGAGACCGGGATACAATTTAAAAATATAATTTTACCCATTTCAAATGAGTCTGACGAATAAGACCATGCAATCCCTAACAAAAATTAAAAGATCGCTTTCAACATCTTTCGGTATTCAAAATACTTAAACTAAGTTTAAAAAATATTTAGTTTTTATTTTTCAATTAAATTTTTTATGAAATGATTGATTTTTTTGTATAAAATAAATAAAAATTTTAAGACCGTCGGGCTCTAAATGTTCCTGCACTCTTTTACATTTGATTAACAAAACTTTTTTAGCTTAAATTACTTAATATTAATTGTATTTTTTAGAAATAACTTAATTTGTAACTTGTATTTTACACTTTATTAATTAATTAATTAAAAATTTGAAATCCAGAAATATTCTTTTTAACTGATTAAATCTTTTAAAAATCAAAAAAAGGCTTTATTTGATAATTTACTACAAATAATCGATAATTTTTTAATTCATCGTAATATAATCAGTTAGTGCCATCTGCAAGAAATAGAACGCAAAATTTAATTTAATAAAAATATTTATATAGATTTACAAAATAAAAAAATTAATGATTGAATTTTCCATACAAATCAGTTTCATAAAACAAATTAATACGATTATAATATCTCATTCGATTACTGTCGCCTCAAAGCTTCCAATCTAGCTTCTAAATCAGCATCTGCATCACTAGTAACACCGCCTCCTCCAGCTGCTACTGGAGTCTTATTTTTAGCTCCTGGAGTTAATGATTGATCGCCTGGGTTCAATCCTTAAAGAAAAATTGTTAATCAATCAAAAATTTTTTTGATCTCTTATTTTACCAGTTAATTTTTCAGTCAACTCGATTCCTAGTTCATCTAATACCTGATTGACAATTTTATCTCTTTTCAAAAAAAATTTAAAACGTAAAAGATAAAGAAAGAAAAAAAATTGAATCGAAATAGTACCCTTCAATTTCATCATCATCGTCTCCAAGAGCCATATCAATAGCATCATCCATTAATTCTTCTTTCATATCCATCATTTCTGATTGCTTCTCAAATTCCATCATTATTTTTTGTATTTCGGGTAAATTCATCTTTAAATAAAATATTCTTCCTTATTAGCAAAAAAAAAATTGCTTGTATAATTAATTTACTTTCTTATTCATAGTAGACATGGCTTTAGTGACTTGCTTCATAGCTTGAGCCATGGCATGATTTGATTTTAAAGTTGTTATTTTAAGAGAAACAGCTTGGATATTAGCTTTCATCAACATAAACTTTTTAGCAGCGTTTCTAGTACGTACTAAATCTTTGGCCATTACTTTAACAGCATCCTTGAAGTTAAATTATTAAATTTTATTAATATATAGAATTAAAGTAAATGTTACCATTTGGCCCATTTTGGCCATTTTTTTAATATCCGCGATAACCTTTTTTTCTTGTGTTTCAAGGTGAGTTCTTTCTCTGTCTAAGTCTCTCATCGCTTTATTTAATGCTCGTTGATTATTTCGGAGCATTTCTTCAGGAGTTAAGCGTTTACCAAAAAGAAAGGACATTCTATAATCGTATTTTATTTTCAAATAAATTTCTAGCAAGGTTAAAAGATATTTATTAATTTTAAAGATATTAAATTAGTTTGTCTTAAGTCGAAATTTCATAATTCAAGAATATTTGAATAAGTTAATGATTAATGCTATGATATTTTATTTCATAATTAAGCTTTTTATTTTCAAAATTTTTAATTTTAAATAGCTTGAGTTAGAATTTTATTCTGAGCGAAATTATTTTTCCAAAAACTCGGGTGAATAAGAAAATACTCTGTATTTTTTTTCAAACTGAAATTTATTTGAATTTTTTTTCAATTTAAATTTAAAAATACATTCGGTAGTTATTGTCAATTGTCAAAAAGTTATTATCACTACTGTATCATAAAAGTTAACAAGTTTTCTCAAATAAATATTTGAATAATAGATAGCTTATATCATTTGAAATTTACGAACTAATGCTCAAAACTCGAAATTCCTGTTTAATTTTCTAATTTATTATTGTATTTTATCTTAAACAGGCTTTAATTTCAAAATTTAGAAACATGTAATTGTTTTATAACGAAATATAAATACTCTGTGATTAAATTTAGGAATAAATTTAAAAATTTTTTTTTCATTAAGATCGATTTTATTGGGAGATTCATAAGACATATTTTTTAAAAAGGGAAAATTTATAGGATACAGCACTTGCCTCGAAAAAGTGGCATTACCATTGCCATTAACTGACCATTACCATTACAATTACCAAAAATTTTTTTTTTAATTTTTTTTTGGTAAAAATATTAAAAAAACTCTTTAAAAAGCTATTTTTAACTCTTTAAACAAATTTCAAATTTTGGTTTTAATTTTTCATCCCCTATAAATGCTCTCTTTAAAAAAAACATGTAATAATCGCATGTGATTAAAAATTATGCAAAAGAAAATGGACGCGCTTCAACTTATTCAATGTTTGATGACAATAGGTTTATTACTTCCTAATCGTACTTGTACAAAATGTAATCGTGAAATTTTATTTGAAAAAAGAGCAAAAAAATGATCCTGTCCTGATCATGTCACGAAAAACTCAAACCGATGCTTCGATTATCCAATTAGGAAAAAAAAAGTATCATAAAAATATATTTGAAAATATTTAATAAAATTTAATTAAAACAACAAAAAAATTTCTGTCAATTTATTGTGTCTAAATTAAATTCTTTTTGTTTAAAGCATGACACATCCAGTCAATTTTTGTTGTAAAGCTTAGTCTATACGCTTCATAAAATTGATTTCTAAAATATTCTAATGCTTTCTCATCACTTTCATCAATAGCTAGAGTCTTTCTCAAATATAAAATATCTTCTATTGATTGCAACTCAGGCATATCGCTCGATAGCATCATAATAAATAGATTAATGATCAAATTTGAATGTCGTCTTATAATCATATAGGCTTTCTCGCATAAATACCTAAATTCTTCAAATTCTTGAGTTTCAATCGGGTTCATAGATCCTTTTGATATCACACGAGTAAAATCTTCCGTTAGAACAAAAGGAACTCTTTCTCTTTTAATACCATACTTTTTTTTAAAATGACCTAAAAAATGTCCAAAATCTATATGAAATAACTTAAAGAAAAATTAATCGAAATTTTAATTTTTTCGTCAGTATTTAAAGCTTACTTGACCATCATGTCTAACCATAATATTATCAGGATGACGATCTCCTATTCCTAAGATAAATGTAGCCACACAAAAAGCTGCACATGATTTTGTAAAGTTCTCAGTTGCTTTATCTAATTTGTCTTTACTGTCATTATGGTTATAAATCCATCTATACAATTGTAAAGTGTCAATTTGGTATGTGCTTTTCATTCCACCTTGCATTTGAATCTTAAATAAGGTCAACGAATTTTTAATGACTTCAATAAATCCTGTTTTAGAGCCTGTTGAATAACAGTCATAAGTAATCATCTTAAGATCTAGGCCCTCACTTTCCCACAATATATTCATTAGTTTTAAAATTTGTATAGTCAACATGTCCTGTCTTAAATCATCTCCATGTTTGAAGATTAATTCAAAATATGTCTCATAATATTTAGAGTACTCACTACCATTTTTCCATGTGAGATAAAGAGGTCGTTTGGCACTTGTTAAAATTTTACATTTATCAGGCTCGATTAAACCTATATAGTGGAATCGATTTAAATGCGAAATAAAATTAGACAAAGTAAGCTTATATTCTAATCTTTGAAGAGTATCATTCAAATATGAACTTTTAATTAAAGACAAATTATCTGGATTTGATTTGATTTCTAAAGCTAAATTGGTTAGCTTTTCGACTACTTCAATTTGTTTTATCAATTCACTTAGTTGATTAGTATTTAAACTACGACAATATGCTTCTAATAATAAACCAAATCTGAATTTATACTTTGGATTTTTGATTTCTGATCTTTAAAAAAAAAAAAATTATATTAAACTAAATTTCTAATTCTTTGATTCCGTATTTAGTTCAATTTAAAATAGGGGTCTGGTAAAAAGTCTGACCACCTGAACACGAAGTTTACTTTAAAAAAAAAACGTCAGTAAAAAATATGAACAAAAGATCGTGAATTTTACTTTAAAATTAAAAGTCAATAAAGAGTTCCAAAATCTATAGACAAACGGAAAAAAACGTTAAAAAATAATACCCGAGTAATCATTAATAAGAAAAAATTATTATTCGATTATTTATTAATTTTGATAAGTTAAAAATAAAATTTTTTTTCTATTCTCAAAATAGATTTAAGACTATCATTAAAGTTCCCAAACAGACAAATTTCTTAAATTAAACTATCTTTAGTGTCTATATCGATTTTCCTGAACTTTCATGAAAGAACATGAAAGAAATTGTTTGTATTTCCGATTAATTTGTTTAGTCTTCAGACTTTTTTGGAAAGTTTTTGGACATCTGCACTTAATAAAAAAATCATTTTAATCTAATCAGAAACTTTTTCTATCCATAAAAAGGAGTTAACAAAAGATTTCAATAGACTCATGAAAAATTTTTTTTTTCGTTATATCGATGTTTGAGTGTATTAAACTCATTAATTTCTGATCATTCCCGAGGGAAATAAAACACGCAAAAAACACTGTTTAAACAGCGTTTAAACATGAGTGTTTTATCACTAAAATAACACTTATAAAACTTGAAAAAAACAGATTATTTTTTGCACAATAAAAATGTTTTTTTAACGTTTTCAGGCGATTTTTCAATAAAAAAATTTCAAATAATTGATTTTTTGTATTTTTTATCTAAATCAATTTTTTATTAAAAAAAAACACTTTGACCCCCTAAAAACGGTACAAAAACACCAAAGAAACTGACAAAAAACAGCGTTTAAACACTGTTTTATTCCTGTTTTATTTTCTTACTTCTAATACTAAGCCAGTCAGTGAAATAAAGCTTAGAAAAATTTCTCATATTAACTCCTTTTAATGTCCAATCACAAGACCATCTAAAACATTTACAAACTTTCGTATCTTTAAGTTCTAATTTAGGATTCAATGATTTTTTAAAAACTGAGTGTCTCTCTTTAGAAAATAAGTTATTTTTTGTATTTATTTAAAATTTTTCTTACATTAAATTGTAAAAGAATTTAGAATATAGGTAAATCTTAAATAAACAAGATACACGAATATTTTATCAAATTCGAAATATTGCAATCAATTCATAATCTATTTAAAAATTTTCCAAATGAGGATAATTTTTTCTAACAGCTTCTAAGAATCTAAATTTTTGCTAAAAGAAGTTTTATTTGTACTCATAAAAATGATGTTAGTTTTAATGAACTCGATAGCTTATGATTTTCAAATTTTGTTTAAAATCCTTAAAAATCTAATTTTCCCTAATTCTATAAATATTACCTTAAGTTCCAAAATAAATCAAAGCCAATTTTTTGAGAATTCAAGGCACGTTTTAGTAAAAATCTACTTAATGCATTGTCACAATATGGTTCGTCTTTAAGTGTCTTTAAAAAATATATATGAATTGATCTGAATCAATTTAAATTAAAATTCAAATTACTTGAACCAATTGTAGTAAATAATGATTTAGCTCTTCATCTTTCATATATTTATCTAAACATTTACAAGCAAAATTTCTAATTTCAATATCAGCATGTACTTTATTTAACAATTCCAAAGCATGAACCGGACGTAATAAAGGCCATTTAAATAATAAACTATAAATTTCTAAAACATCTGATTTATTACTCCAATTAATTGATTGTAAGAGTTTAGATAGCGAATGAGGATAGTTTATACAGTCTTCTTTACGTCTCCACAAGACATTTTTTTCTTGTTCACTCAATTCAGCTAGAGCATCTTTGCTCAAAATTGTCTTTAATAATCCATTATCGTTTTCCAATGCATACTTTACATCTATGCACTAAAAAAATTTAAAACTGAAAAAAAAATCGGTTTTATATTTTAAAGTAATTTACCTCGTCGAATGTAGAATGAAAAGTTTTTTTTATAAAATTTTTTATTTGCTCAGTATTAGGATATGAAATTTTGTTTTCCGGTGGTTTATTACGCAAAAATTCACAGTTCAGTCGTACATAGTCTTTTTCAGTATTTTGTCCAGTTACACTGGATAAACATTGATTTGCAAAAGAATCTTGATTAGCTTGCCATAAATAAAGTTTCTTTTTACCACTTATTAGTTCGCCCTTGTAATCAAATAAGTTCAAACTGATCCATCCAATCGAAAAAAACTCCTAATTTTGAAAACATAAATTGGTTAAATTCTAAGCTTTTTTTTAGTTCATTACTTACCCTCTTTCTTTTAGAGACACAATACAACGATATACAAATTTTATCACATCGATGTAGCTTTCTAATTTGATGATCAAAAGGAATGTATTTGTTTAGTCTAAGTGATGAGTCCTTTCCTGATATTTTTTCATATTCAAATGTATCTGATTCTATTTCATATTTCATTTCTTGGCCGTGATAAATGGCAATCTTGAAGTAAAGCTTTTCACATTCTTTAACATAAGGTACATAAATTAAATTTTCTAAATAAATATTGAAATTTTCATTTAGATCCCAACATAAGCTTTGATAATTTTCATGAATGACTGCTTTATTAAGGTTTATTTTTGTATCCAAATCTAGAAAATAATTTTTTTAAAAATATATTAAGTTAAAATATTAACAAAAATTTTAAATAAACTAAACAGTTTGAAGATTCAATGTTTTTTAAGAAACTGTTTAGGTTACTTTTTTATCGAACCAAATTACATTTTTCAACCAAATGCATGAAATAATTGTTTTTCTTTAACACTCTTGATTTTAATTTTTCAATTGAAACCAAATAGAAATTCGGCGTTGATTTGTCTGAAATGCATTTTCTAATATACTAAAATTAATAATATAATTAGAAATAAAACTTTTATAAAGATATACTATAAGAGAAAGCAATGTATATTGAGTTGAGTAAAATAGTATTATACTTGTTATCATTATCAAGTTACAGTCAACCCTCGTTTATCCGACACCGCAGGGTTCCGAGCTTTGTTTCGGATTAACGAAAATTTTAAAATATAATAGCGTGTTCCGGGTTCCTAACTAAGTGCCGCATAAACGAGGGTTGATTTTTTATGAAAAATAGTTGAGAGTCTAATCGTTGGTTTTCCTAGTCGATTCAGGTTTTTTCTATTAAGAATTGTTTTGAGCCACTTTGAATCTTAAGGTTCCGAAAATGCAAAACGCCCACAGTATCTTCAATTTTGATTTTATACTGTATTTCTCGCCAATTAACGGCGTACCCGTACCGTACCAAAAAAAAAAATTAATTGTTACGGGTACGGATACGCCGTTAATTGGCGAGAAATGCAGTATCTTCAAATAAAAAAATACGCATGATTCATGATTGTATGAATTTTTTTTTATTTATACACTTTTTACGGATGCTTCTCTATTTTTCGATTCGGAAAGTATGGGTCCGTAATCCTTAATTATTTTTCAAGTTTTGGAAGATTATACTGAACGAAATTAAGATAAAAATTTTGCGTGAAAACTCTTTAGTGCAAGAATATTAGACCGAGATGCTTTATGTCTCGCTTGAAGAGGTCCGTGTTTTAGTAATATCTATTTATTTAGTATTTTGAATAATAAATCAAATGAACGTTATGAAAAACTAAAACTCCAATCAAAAAATTAAAAACTAAATAATAAGGATCATGGGTACTTCATGGGGACTAGATATAAAAATAATTAAAAAAAACGACTATTTCTTCGATATTAAACAGAATTTTTTTAGTGTTAAATTTTTTTATTCAGCAAAAAAAATGAATTTTTCTGCTTTTTTTGAAAATTTTATGCTCTCGCAAAAAAATTTTTTTTTTTTCGATAAAGTTTTTTAAATGCATTTTTGAGATTTACTTTGTTATAACATATATGACATTTTTGAACCCCTTCAGCAAGAAAAAAATTTTTAGCATTTTCAGAGCCTTACAAATAAAGAATTTTATTTTTTAAAAAGTTGATGTTTTGAATATCTTTAGAAACAATTACCTTATAAGAGCAAATTTTGTTTTCTGAGCCATACAATACTTCATCACAACCGCAAACATTGAGAACATATGAATCTTTGTAACTTTCCACAATCTTTTCTATTTGCTCTTTACGATGATTCAAATTTTCCATTTTTAACGTGATAATATGAGCGATTAAATCAGAAGGCGTAAGGCATAAAGGTACGCTTAAACTATAACTGGTTTCTTCGAGACCTGTCTCATTTACAAATATACAAATATTAATTTTTTTATCATTCAGTTCAATTCTGTCGAGTTTTGAATTAATTTGATTAAAATCTAATAAATTTGGGTCTATTTCCAAATTAGGCGAATAAATACACTTGATTAAACTTTCATGATTATTTAAATTATTTTCAAAATTGGATTTAATTTCTTTCAAAAGGCCTATTCTATAATCAACTAATTCTTCATCATTTATCTTATCCAGCTCATTAACATACAAACCTATAGCTTTACTCAAATCAGAATTATACAATTTTTCCTCTAGATTTCCATTTGCTTCGACTAATTGAAAAAAAGTAAAAAATAATTTCAAATCACATAATCTTTTCGAATAATCATAGAATTCGTGTTTGACTGCTTCTTGGCTGATACTTGTGAATATATAATCGTTAGGTTTATGTTTGAGACTTAGAGACGAGTCGATAGAAGCGAATTTTGAAGCTTCTTCCAAAACTTTATGACGAATTTCTTCTAAAACACTTTCTTTTTTGAAGTCTAAATTTAGAATCAAACCATTAGGAAGCAAAAAGTCAATATTTACTATTGATGGTAATTGCGAAAAGGGACCTAGAAACGGCATCGAAATGATGTTATTTCAAAAAAAAATGTTAAAATCATCGGCTAAATTTGTTCATATATTGAAAGATTAATTAAAATTAACATAAAATTTGAAACAAATATATAAAATGAATGTTCTTTTCTCGATTTTGAAGACAAACTAAAAAATTAAAAATTGTCAAAATTTTTCATAAGATATACTATCAATCATATTTATTTTAATATTGATATTTAATATATTCAACTTTTTTTTTTAATAATTCTTAGCCGAGGAAATAGGTAATGATTTCAGATATAGTAACCAAGAAGTCGAATCACTTTAATATATGCTTTTTATGTAAATGCTAAAATTTTAGTTCTGATAAACAATGATCTAAAACAAAGTAAACACTCTTCTTACGGAGCATGTAATAGATTAATCAGAAAAAGCTTTGCAAGAGTATACTTTATGTATCCTTAGCAAAAATTGAATTAGAAATTTTTCTAATGACTTTGTCCATGCTATTTGATTTCAAAAATTTTCTTTTAATCGTCAAAAACTAAGCAATCAATTTTTATTTTTTTATCTTTTTTGATTCTTTATGTATTTTTCTGCGTTTTAAATTGATTTTATTGAGTAATTGTGAAAATATAAGCTCACTTTAAACCATTGACCATTGAGTGAAAAAGGTGATAAAAATTTTTGAAGTTGCATTCAAAAAAAACTCTGGTGATCAGTTGGTAACCTAATATGTGACCATATAATCCTACTGAATTAGGTGACCAGGAGTGGCCACTTATTACGTGACCAGCAAATAAGTGACCAAAAAAAATTAATGATGGCCACTTAATTTACAAACTTGGTAAAATAAAAAAATTTCAACTACGACCAAGTAAACGAAAAATCTTTTTCTCGGTTTTTATCATTTTTTGTGTTTTTCTTTTATAAGGTTTAAAAATGGAATAAAATAATTCAAAAATTTAAGTTCCTCATTTTATTTCAGCAATATTATGTTTAAATTTAAGATTTAAGTTTAAATGCTTTTGCTAAATACAGTTTTGCGAAATTCACCTATTTCTTGGTGATTAAGTCAGAAGAAAACAAAAAAATTTTAGCAAAGTTTTTCTGTAACATTTTACAGCTTCAAGAAAGGTAGAACATTAAAAAAAATTTCTAAATTGAACCAATTGAAATGATTTTAGAGTACTGGTAGTAAAAGTAATAGCAATACCGTGATTTAAATTTTTGATAGCAGAATTTTTATACTGTTTAAACTTTGAAATCGGAAATAATAAATTTTTTTGGGACGGATATGAATTTTTTTTTCCTCACTTAAATTCTTGAAAATTTTAAAATTTCGACTTTTAGTGCATTGCACCACAAGTCGAAACGTAATTTATTTTAATTATTTTTCTAAATATTAATTTTTATTTGATTTTATTAATTTTTCGGGCTGTGGTACCGTTTACAATTTGAAAATTGAGTTTTGGTGCGGCATCCGACCTTAAAAATGTTCTAAACTCAGTATAATCACATGTGCCTAAACATGAAACTCGTATATAAGCACATGGGCTCCACGGCGAATAATTACGGTAGTAATGGTAATGGTAGAAATAATATTTAAACTACTAATCGAAAAGCATCCCAAGCATTGTCCTTTTTGTCTTTAGCAACCGATTCAAAAACGTTTCAACAACCTCAATAATTTTTTTTTTTTTTAAAGCGCCAATTAACCTAGATTTTTTTTTTAAATTTCAAGAAGATTTTAAAAAGAATTGAAAAGAATCAATAGAATTAATTTTCGGTCAAATAATCTAAAAAACAAAATATTTTCGCTTTATTTATATGCTTAGGTTATCTCAATTTTTCTATCAACGTTCCTATATTTTTTTACGCTTTTATTTTGCTTAAACATACTTTTATTTTGATTTTTCAAATGCTTTAGGAATAAATTAAAATTGAAATAGTCTTAGATATTATCTTAAAAAAAAAGAAAAAATTTAATTATTTTACAAATTAAACTGTTGCCATGCATTTTGAGAAAATATTTCTCTGAAAAAAAATCTGCTTATTGTTTATATACAAATGCGACCTTTTAGCGTCAATCAACAACTTAACATTTTTTTTTTCAAAATTTTAATGTCAAAAATATCGGACAATCATATGATTTTTTTAATTTTTTCTTCGTCAAATAAATTTTTAAAATTTGTAAATATTTTTAATAGAAAAGGTGAATAAAAAAAATGCAAAACTAGGCCAATTTAAGACTGTTTTTAAGTCATCGATTTTCAACTAAACCAACATAAATAAATTCATAATTTAAATAAAAATATTTTTTTTTATTTCAAGTCCAAACTTACAAACTTAAGAGCTAAACATAAATTTTGTGTTTCAAGAACAAAAAGCAACAAATTAAAATTGGACAATTAAAAAAAAATGGGTAATTACGTACCATTTCTTAAACGAGGCGATTCAAGTGAACCATTAGAATCAAACACACCACATAATCCAAAACCTAAAAAGCGAAAATTAAACGAATTCAAATTAGACGACTCGGAATTTACCGAATCAGTTAACATAATTTTAAACTATTCTCAAAATTCTGAAACAACCCGTCACGATTCAGAATTTAATAATATATTCTCTAAAACACCGAAAAAATTTCAAAGAATACAACCAGACTTAATTAAACCTGAGTTAATAAGACCATGTAGAAAAAAAATGAAATCAACTAGTTGCTACATTTACAAGACTTTGTTCATAAATGGTGAAAATAGTGACATAATAGTCCGGGCTTTAAATAAAGACTGGCAATTGCATAAATTGTATTTATGTCAATCACCCTATTTTGACTCCATGTTCAAGGGATCTAAATGGAAAGAGTCCAATCAAACATATATAGAAATATCCATTCCGGATGAGAACATAACAGAGAGAGCGCTACACATTTCATTCGGGTCTTTTTACAAAGAAGAAATAGAAATAATGCCTATAGAAGTCATTAATGTATTAGCATGTGCTAGTTTATTTAGTCTAGAAGGTCTAATACAACAATGTGAAATAATAATGTTGGAGAATTTAAATGCCCATACTGTTCTGGCTTATTACGAAGCTGGTAATTTATATGGAGTGAATAAAGTAAGTGAAAAATGCTTAAAATGGTTGTGCGAAAATCTAATGATTAGTGAAGAATTAAAATTAAATTCAATAAGTTTGAATTTATTTGAAAAAATATTAAACATGAATGAGCTTATAATTATCCAAGTTGAAACTGATCTTTATAGTCTGTGCAAAAAATGGCTTTATTTTGATTTAGTTAAGGATTTTAAAGAGGAGGCTAATTTAGATTCTAAATCATGGCAAAAAATAGCCAATGAATTTTTTAAAAATTTATTAATTGATAAAACTAAGTGTTTACTAGATTACGATGAATATAAAAAGTATATTGGGATATTTAAAAAAATACGCTTACAACATATAATGACTGATTTGCCTAGTCTTAAACTACTTTATAATGATCGAATTATTCCAGTGGAATGGATTGAACCATTATATTCGAAAAATTGGCTTAATTTGTTATTTGTTGATCAAGATAAGTTAAGTAGTGAATTTGAAGTGGATCTTGTTGATTTTGAAAAAGAGGGTCTTAGATTCGGTAGGGTACTTAGTGATGATCAACCAGCTACATGGCGATGGGTGGGTTTTAACTATGGAGTAGATTTACTAGTCACTCATGCTGCTCGAACTCTAACTATTAAAAGAAATACAATTAACATGCATTCGCCTTATAGAGGTTTGCTAAGTAATAAAACAATGCTTAGAATTTTTTATATTATTAAATTAGTTGAATTGGATGATAATGGTAATGAAATATGGTCGAGGAAAAGTGAATTGACTTGTTTAGATTTGACACGCTCAGAGGAAAAATTAATTCTTAGTGTTGATCAAAAAGTAAAATATCCAATTTTATTGAATTTGTTAGTTAGTGCACATCCGTTTCAGCATACTTTATTTAATTCGATTCAGCTTAATGAACAAACGCCGTCGACAAGTCTTAATTTAGCATAAGATTTTTTTTATCTGTTTAAATTAAATTAGCGATAAATCAAAAATAATATTTATTTACCAAAAAATAAAAATGAAATATTGTTGTTTTTTTTTGATTAAAGCTGGGTGTCTTATTTATTAGGGGACACAAAAATAAAGTTGTAATTTTGAAACAAAATGTAAAAAAAAAAATATTTTTTTGTTGTTTTTTTTCTTATTTTTTTTGCTAGTTTATTTGATTGTAATTGTGTTTATTAAATAATAAAAATTGTTTTTAAAATTGAATTATTTCGTCTTATTTTTTTTTTCGTTGTTTTTAATTGAATATTCAACCGACTACTTTTTTGATTGTGACTTGTTGTTCATTTGAAATGGCTACTATTGGCAAAACTGAATTGAAGCTAAATGAATTAAGCAGCTTCAAATTTTTGCTTTGGTAAATAGTCTTTAAAAAAAAAACATGTTACATAATTTCAATTTAATAAAATAAGGTTGACGGAACAATTGATTGTTCGTTTTAAAAAGAGAAAAACTTTTTTAGATTAAACTAAAAAACGTATTTAAATTTAAATTCTAGTTCATTTCAGCTTTAGCTTTAGCATTTTCTTTTGTACGGATTTTGTTTCACTTGCTTTGAAAAGAAGGCGTGAGTGTACCTTTACCGTACCGTGAGTATAAGCGAATCGTGAGCACTACCGTTACCGTGAGTATTCTCTTCTCTTTGGTTTTAGCCTTTTTATACAAGTAAACCAAAATGCTTTCCAGAAAATTCGAAGAGAAAAATTAAAGAATCTTTGACAGTACATCTTTTTCAAGATTTTTCTTTTTTTTAAATTTTTTTGATGAGTTTGTCTCGGAAAAATAAGTTCTTTGGAAAAATACTCATTTGCTTAACATATTCTAATTTGCTTTTAAAACTGCTCAAAAGATTTTAATTTTTTTTTCGAAATTTCTGAAAAGCATTTTGGTTTACTTGTAAGAAAAAGTTAAAACCAAATGATAGAGAATACTCACGTAACGGTAACGCTCAAACTTACGGTACGTTTACGGTACGCTCACGCCTTCTTTTCAAAGCAACTGCTGTATCTCTAGAATAAATACAAACTTATGTATTTTTTAATAGATTTCCTTATCCGAGAAAAGAGAGAAAAAGTCGATGAAGAGGAAAAGAATAAAATCCTACAATTTTTTTTGAATCAAACTTAGCATAACTTAGTATAAAGTAGTCGACTTGACTTTTTTTTCTTTTATAAGTTGACTCAAAAAAAAGTACCAACAATAATTTAGATGAATTGATTGACTTTTCAGCTTGGCACGAAATTTTGAAAAAAAAAACTTGAATTTGTAACGGTACAACAATTGAGTGTTAACGATAATATAAAAGGATTTATGATTTGAGGAAACTAAGCAAGTGATGTATCTCTAGAACAATAACCAATTAAATAAGGAGAATATTTCTAATCAAATTCAAATTTTAAAAGATTTTCGTTTTTAAAGCAAAAAGTCTAAAATGATTTTTGAATAAGCTTTATCTTATTTTAAGTTAATGATTTCATATTTTATTAACTAGAGTTTCTTCTCAGGGTTTTTAAATTGCAAATGCCATAAACTAATCATGTTCAAAAATAAATTAAAAAAATACTTGATTTGATTTGTAATTCAAAATAGTAAATTTGGAACAAGTATCATTACCATCAATAAAACCAATTAAATTATCTTTCGAATGACATAATTTCAATTTTTTCAATCGATCAAAATTATCGATTACTTTTTCGGGTAGACTTTAATGTAAAACAAAAATAACAGTACATTCTCAAACTAAAGATAATAAAACAAAAATTTAATATACCTGGATTTTGAAGTGTTCCAAATCAAAATCTCATTAATAGTATTAGCAATTATAATTTCAGGACTAAGTTGAGACCAATCAAATGATAAAATAGGAGTACTAATTCTTTTAGTTTGTTCATTAAAACACAAAAGCGAATAAACTGGTCTAAGTGTATCTAAACTATAAATTCGTATAACACCCGAGGCTTCAGTTACCATAAATTTAGTCTGTTCATCTCTATGCCAACAAACACTAGCACCTGGTGATTGCAATGAAAATCTAGCTCTTAATTTTGACTCATTACAATCCCACAGATACAATGAATTATCGGCTGTTAATGCCAAAAATTCTCCAGATTGATAATCAAATGACATACTATAAATACAATCAACATCAAATTTTTCAATCTTTTTTTTTTTTTGTTTAGAAAATTAAAAATATGTTGAATTTAAAAAATGAGGGGACTTGATCAACACACATAAATATCTTTTCAGAACACTTTCTATTTGGTGCAACAGTCTTTTTTTATGAATCTTTGATTTTTCTGAACGAACGCATAATATGACAAGATATGTCTATAATTTTTTATAGTGTCTTGAAAATATATTTATGCGTGCTGTACCAATAATCCCTTTAAAAAATTAAATTAAAAATTACTAAAGTTTGAACATTTTGTCTGTGGTCGGTTTCGATTGATTGGTGTTGATCAGATGACGAAGTACAAAATATAACATTTTGAGCACAATCACTTACAGCAAAACTAACCAAATAAAAAAAAGTAAATTAAGATTTTTCAAAGTTTCTTATATGTTTATATTTAAGTTGTCTTTACCTAATTACTGGTTTTAGACTGGTGATAATAGTTTTAGGATTCCATGTGAAATTATCGATTTTTTGTTGAAATGGAATAGTTAAAACTAGATTTAATTTACAAGGTTCGTTTCTTGAATCAGTTTGGTCAGAAATATCCTATATTAACATTCATTTAGTTTTATTTTTTTATAAGAGAATAATTTGATTAAAAATTACATCTTTCTTTTGGGTCGATTCTGTATACTTGAGAATTTGAACCGAATCATTGAAAACAACTGCAATTAAATTGGCACTCCATTCAAATGGGAAAAATTCAACTCTTTTTACAATTTGATTAAATTTATGAGATGCTTCTATACTCATTTTTTACACGACAAAAAAATCTAATGGACAAAATATTCTGTATATGAAGTTTTATAAATTTAATTTGAATTTTAAAATTTAAATTTTCAAAAAATGATTCAATTATAGCATTAAAATTTTAACAAAACAAAAAATTAGCTTAACATTCAGATAACTATGATAAAACTATTCTTATCCCTAACTATTTTTCGATATACAATCTTTCAAATAAAGTTTTTAATTTTATTTACGGTAGTTCTTTTTTTTAGTATTGTTCTGTATTAAAATGACAGAATTGTATGTTGTTAAATTAACGCCTATCGTAGTATTTGAAATGACAGTCGACGCCGTTTTTAACAATCCCGATCAATTAATTATATTAAAGTTTTTATAATCTAATAACATTAAATTGAAAAATAACAAAAATCCAGAAGTCACAGAAAAGCAGAGGTAACAGAAGCCTTCAGAGAGTCTTAGCCTTCAGGATAAATCTTATAAAACTGAGGTCTTGAAAGTTTGGAGTTGAGATCAATCTTGTTATTTGTTTTCTAAAAAAAATTTCCCATAGTTATATAACAAAATCAAGAACCCAATCAATTTAAATTGCACGTGACATGCATATAAGAGTTCCTATTACATTCATTTTACATGCAAGCAAATTTTGATGATTTCAAAATCACAATTTTCCATTGGGCAGATAAAAAAATTAATAATGATTTTTTAAAAAATTTCTCTAGTTAAAATATATCTAAGTTTCGATCAAAATTTTAATTTGTACTAATCATGTTTGGATAAATAGAAGACAGTGGTATCCTATGTTAAAATAAAATAACCTCTATATTCTCATAGTTAAGTTTTTTTCGTTTACGCTGAAAAATTTTCTTAAAAGTTATAAGAACAATTAATTTTTTTTTTAATTTTTGTTATTACCCCGGAGTTAAGCTGAATTTTAATTGAAAAAAGTATGGGCTTGTATGCGAGTTTAATAGGGGTGGGGAGTTATGAAAAAATAGTAGAGCCTCGAGAGAATAAACAAGGTTTTACGGTATGGGTTTTTTGTAATTTTTTTAGAAATTTACTAGTCTATTTTTTGTTTTTAATTTTGCAAAAATTATTTTTTACGAGTTTGACCTTTTTACTCGAAACTTCTAATTAAAGAAATCCAAATATTTTTTTATTTTTAATTCGAATGATCTTTCAATTTTTCTTTTATTTGAGTCATTTTTTGAAAAAAATCACCTGATCGGAAGAATTCGATACACAGATTTATTCTTATTTTCGAGTAAATACGGTTTAAAACTATGAACAAATTTCATTGATTGTAGAAAGAATGTATAAGTTAAACAAAATTTTATTAAAGTTAATAATTCAAAACGAGTTTACACACTAATTAAATCATTTTTTTTTAAATTAGAAAAAAAAATTAACAACAATTTTTTTAAATTG
>NTPY01000263.1:685988-722695 GCA_002922825.1 Brachionus calyciflorus | reverse complement strand
GAAATTATAGTCTATTTTTCAGATCTTGCAAAAAATCTAAAATGTAAAAACATTTTACGAAAATCTTTGAGCTGGATTAACTGGCTCCCATGTAATCAATATACGATTACCAGGTGATTAAATCAATTAATCGAAGATTTTTGATCTATTAGGTTTACTTGACAGGTAAAGAATTAAAATTTATCTTAAGATTTTATTATCCCTTTAATTATTCAAAGTTAAATACACTAATCCCATGAATCAATTCCTATTTAGGATTTTATAAGAATCTTTAAGAATTATTAGGAATAAGAAGCCTAAACGGATCCGATCGGAATCAGTAAAAGATTCCTAAGGAATCTTTTATAAAAGGAATTTTTAGGATTATTTACAAAGATTCCTAAAAAAAAACTTATTAATTCCTATTTGCCTTTTGTTTCAAAGATTTATCAAGATAATTCCTTAAGATCCAATTAGGATTTTTTTCTAAAATTTATTAAGAATCTTGTTTTAATTTCTTAATCGGAAATTAAAAGATCTTACTTACGAAATCTTTTTTAAGGAAATTGTTTTTCAAGGCTAAGCATCTTACTAAGATCTTGTAAAAGTTAAAAGATCCTTTAACATACTCGATTAAGATCGTATAACATCCTTGATAAAGAAAAGACCAAGTTTCCTGTTCGGAATCTTACAAGGATCCTAATCTAGATCTGTTTAGGATTTTGTTTATGGGATGCAACAGCGATGTTAAAATATTTTTTTCGCGAATGTGACACTAACTTTATATAATTCAACAAAAATTCACGCTCAACTTTAACATTTACATTACATCAATTTTTTAGTAGACTGGGAATTGATCGGTTACAACCCGTCTAAATTGTATTCCATCTTATTCTTACAATTTTCAAGAACCGACTTCTATCTATTTCATTATAATTTTTGTTTTTTAATATCCCCCTTTTATCCGATTTTTTAAGTATATCACATTAAAATTGCAGAACATTTAAATATTGTAAATAACAAACTTAATTCAATTATATCCCATTAATGTATGTCTCAATTATTTTGTAAAAAAATATCATATCGAGATGTTAATCAAAGTTTAAAAATTTGTTGTTTTTAAGCAAAAAAATTTCGATAAAATTCAGTTAATAAGTGTACTTCCTTTTTTGAACAATTAAATTGTGTTAATCAAGCAAAATCATACTACTTTTGAATTTTATTCAGCACGCGGATCAAAAATTTTTTTAATTCTATTTATGTTATTTTATTTTTTTTGTTTTTCAAGATGAAAATCATTATAGTTTTCGCAATTATTGACAAAATTAATTCAAATTTTAATTATGTCCCAATTCAATTATATCCCCATTTTTCGCCGGGTGGGTTGTTATAATCGAACTTTGACTGTTATCAAATTTTCTTAAATAAAATAGTTTTTTTAAAAAGTTTAATGCTTTTTTTTTTAATTTCTACATTTCGTAATAAAATTTCGTTTATTTTAAGAAATTTTTGAATCGGTGATAAATTTCCAAGATAAAAGTAATCGTTCCCCAAAACTAAAAATATAAATTTCAAATTCTTTTTTATTTTTTCAAACTGTCAAAAAATTTTTAAAAAAGATAAAACTATTAATTTGAAAAAGTGTTAAATTTTTAAATGAAGTAAAATATTCAAACTAAAAAAAAAGTCTAGATTTTGGATAATGGGATTAGAGACTCGAAAACAAATAAAAAAAGCAAAAGAGCGATAAGTTTTGATTGCTTTAATTTTAACGACCACCTTCTTCTTCAAGTATCAAAAAAAAATTTATTTTAAAATCAACAACGGTCACTAAGAAACCACATATTTCACCCAAACAAGTATTCTCAACTTTAAGTTAGAACTGTCACTAAACACACGTTTGCATAATTAAAATAATGCAGATTTTCAAGTGTAATCAATTCAAAAAAAAAAAAAAAAAAATTTTTTTATTTTCAATTTTTTTTTTGGTTGTTCAAAAAGCTCATAATTCAGTTTACTTAACACATAAAAAAATTAATCAACAGAAGCAGCAATGAGCGAAATAAAGAGAGCTTTTTTTTCAATCTCTCTTTCTATTTTGCTCTCTTTCAAAAAAAAAAAAAATTTTTTCAGTTTCATCTATAACTAAAAAGAAAAATAATTGCCATAACTTACTTGAATGTACATACAGCGCACAGCATAAGGCAACATCAACAACAAAATATTAATTTTTAATTCATTTTGTCGTTTTATATTTAAACTTTAAAGTATACTTTGCAATGCAATTAAATTATCTATTTCCTAACAGTTAATATTTTCGAATAAAAAATAAAAATGATAATGAGTAATATCAAATGAGTAACTTTTAAAAAATAGTCAAAAAAAAATTTTTTTTTCTCTCACTATTCAAGCTTTTTTTTATTGTGATATTTTGATTTTTTTTTGTTGTATATATCTTTGAAAACAAAAAAAAAGAAAAATTATAATTTATTTTTTGTTAGATACACAATCGACGAGCCGTCAAATAAAATTTAAATAATTTATTTTTTTTTCAAACTTTTTTTTTTAACCGTAAATTAAACTTAAAACGGCGCTACATATTTGTTGTAATTATGATGATTGCACAGCGTCATAAAGACGAGTTAAATCGAGCTATAGCCGAGTATTTATCATCTAATAATTACAAAGACACATTCGATGCATTTTTAAGAGAAAGCGAATTGTCACCGGACGAGTTCGCCCAGAATGACAAACGTAATTCGGGTGTACTCGAAAAAAAATGGACAACAGTGGTACGTTTACAAAAAAAAATAAACGAATTGGAACAATTGTTAAAAAAACGTGAAGAAGAATTAGAGACTTATCGTCAGGGTGGTGGCGCCGGTGGTCGAAATATGCTCGGTCTTGGTGAAAAACGCTCACCGAGTGATTGGATACCGCGACCGCCCGAAAAATTCACACTGACCGGACACAGAATGACTGTAACACGGTGCATATTTCATCCGATTTACAGCGTTTTGGCTACTTGTTCAGAAGATGCGACTATTAAAATATGGGACTATGAATCGGGTAACTTTGAGCGTACTTTAAAAGGACACACAGATGTCGTTCAGGACATAGCGTTTGATCCCAATGGAAAATTATTATGTTCATGTTCGGCCGATATGTCTATACGTTTATGGGATTTTCAAGATACCTACGCTTGTATTAAAACATTACAAGGCCATGATCACAATGTCTCATCAGTTTCTTTTACTCCAACCGGTGATCACGTGGTCTCAGCATCGCGAGATAAATCTATTAAAATATGGGAAGTGAGCACTGGTTATTGTATAAGGACGTTAACTGGTCATAGAGAATGGGTTAGACAAGTAAGAATTTATCAAGACGGCTCCTATATGGCCTCTTGTTCACACGATCAAACTGTTTTTGTATGGCAAATATCAACTTCAATGTTATCTTCAAACTCAAATGTAGAGTGTAAATATTTCGAGTTAAGAGGTCATGAGAACGTAGTCGAATGCGTCGCATGGGCACCCGATTCAGCAACTAATTCAATTCTAGAAGGTGCTGGTCTTACTCAAAATAACAATAATCAAAATTTATTAAATGGTGAAGAGACAACAGTGAAAAAGAGAACTAGTGGTCCTTATCTAGCATCGGGATCACGTGATAAAATAATTAAAATATGGGATGTAACTACTCTACAATGTATTATAACTTTATCGGGTCATAACAATTGGGTTAGATCATGTATATTTCATCCAGGTGGTAAATATCTCCTATCAGTTAGTGATGATAAGACTTTGAGAATATGGGATTTGAAAACAAAGCGGAATTCAAAGACTTTAGAAGCTCATACACATTTTGTAACATCTATAGACATGCATAAATTTGGACCTTATGTGTGCACGGCTAGTGTTGACCAAACAGTTAAATTATGGGAGTGTCGATAGATCAATGCAGTCAACTTGAAAGAAAAAAAAACCAACCACAACAACAACAAAAAAACAGAGAAAAAAAAATTAGGTCATTCACTAATTAAAACTATTGGGTGTCCAGTTATATTTACCAATCCACCGATTTTTACGATAAAATTTTTTTTAATTGTTTTTTTTTTTGTTTTAATAATAAAAAAGAGCGGAAGTGAAGATAAAAAAATATTTTTTTTTTTCGAATAAAAATTTAAAAAATAATGTTTAGTTAAGTTAATCTCTTTATTATTATTTATATTCTATAGAGAAGGAGATAAAGAGAGAGGTAGAAGTAAAAAGTGTGAGACCCGTCTTGAAATAATAAATAAAGCGCAAATTTTATTTTTAAAAAAAATTATTTGGACTTTTTAAATATTTAAATTGAGATTGACTAAGCTAGACCTTAATTTTTTTTTTGTATTTTTTTTCTAGTTTTTTTTTTTATTCGTCTTCGTTCAACGATTTATTTTCTCGTCATAATATTTATGAAATTCTTCTTTCTTTAATTATTTATTTTTATGATTTTTTTTTAATTATTATTTTTATTAAATATTTTTAAGACAATAATTAACAAAAAAAAAAACAACAAATTTAATCAAATTAATTTAAAAAATATATTTTAAATCGAAGTTATTTTAGTAAAAGATATTTTTTTATTTTTGGTTATTTATCCAAAATACTGAATAAACTCTTAAGCAAAAGTTTTTTTTTCGCAATACTAAAGGCTGTTCCAAAATTTTCAGCGCTTGTTTATTTCCCTTGTGAGTATTCAAAGTTTTTCAAGGCTAGAAATTTTATAAGATGTCCCAAGTCATTAATATTACCATATTACCTCAAATAGAAGCGCCCTAAAATAGAAGAGCCAATTTTGTATTTGAGGCAAAAAAACATGTCTTATTCGAGTAAAAATAAAAGAAAAAAATGATGTGTCTAGGTTCATGACAACCAAAAATCTGATTTTCACAACTTAAAATCTGGTTATCACAACCAAAAATCAGGTTTTCACACACAAAAAAGTTTGAGATCGATTCATAAGTAATTGAGAAACTAGAAATCCAAATCAAGAAAAGAGGTAAACCACATTAGGTTCCTAAAGCACTTTAAATAGAAGAACATATTTAAAGTTTAAAGAAAAATCGTAAAAAACTAAGAAAAAACGAGTAGAAAAGTCAAAGTTTAAATCATTCAAAATAGCCCAAGAAGATTAAAATGAATTAAAAAAATTAAAGAAATATACTCTTTTAGTAATCTATTATTAAATGAATTTAAATTATTAAAAATTTTACAAGATTTTTAGTAGTTTTGATCAAGAATATTTTTTGTGTGTGAAAATCTTTTTTTTGGTTGTGATTCCCAGATTTTTGGTTGTCAAAAGGTTTTTCCCCTTTAGTAATGCTTTTTGGTAATCGAGAATCAAATTATTCAAAATATTTTCGTAGTATTTTTTATCAGAATAGAGTTATTAAGGCTCAAAAACAGCTATATTTGAACTAAGGTTTATGATTTGGTGAACTTTCTTGTTTACAAAATGCTTTTTATACCGATACGTTTACCGAAAATAAACAACTTGGCCGTGAAAAAAGGTAAATTAAAGTAAAAAAATAGTTTTTTCCAAAAGTATTTTTCAATTAGATACTTTTTTAAAGAATACATGAATAAAAGTATTTTTATAAAAGAGTATTTTTTAATAAAAGACCAAAAAAAATAACAATAAAAATTGGGAAATTTTTAATTGAATTTTTTTTTCCAAAAAAAGTAGCGATTCTTTTTAATTTTTTTAATATTTTTTACTTTAATCTACCTTTTTTTACAAAAATTTTAATTAAAATTAAATTTTTAAACCATTAGAAAAAATCCGGAAAATTTACTATTTTTTTTCAAAAATTTGAATTTTTTTGGATTTTTTACTTTTTACTAAAATGAAAAAAAGTGAAATCGTGTAAAATTGCATAAAATCTGGTAATTTCTGGTAATTTTACAATTTTATTACTTTGGTAAATTTACGTAAAATTACCCGAATTCACGTAATTTTTAGTAATTTTTCGTAAAAACACTGTATCGTAGCAACACTGTAAGTTAGTGAAACCAGATTTTTGGATTTAGGTCTCCAACTTTTGTATTATACATATCTTTATACCTGCATTTTAATTTAATCTTCTAATTTAAATCTCCTGAATCATTTTTTGTTTATAAAAAATTTATTTCCATCCCATTTTCTCCCTCCAGAAATGACATTTTTGAGTATTTTACCAACAAAAAGACGGTGCCAAAAGATAATTTTTTTCTACATATAACACCTTAGACAAGGTAACTCAGGCTTGAAATATACTAAGATTTACTCATTTAATTTTAGAACTCATTTAAACATCGAATTTTTTCTTTTTATTACCAAAATCTTTGACTTAATCATAAGTAGACATGTGCAAATTTAGTGTGTATAAATTTTAAAGTTAAAATCTAAAAACAAGTCTTGATGATGTGGTAAATGGTCATTATGGAAATGGTTTTTATCTTTATATTCATTTAAAATTCAAGATATATTTTTTTATAAAAAAATTTATTAAAGCTGTATTTAAAAAAAATTGAATTTACATTTAATAATACAAAGCCAATAAGATTGCTTATTAATTATTAATTAATTAAATAAAAAAAATTTTAACTTCTAGAAAAAGTAATTAAAAAAAAAACGATAAAAAAATGTAAATTCCTTTGTAAATTATTATTTCTTTGGTATTTTTGGATTCCATAGCCTTAAATTAGCTAATGCAAAATTAATATTTGTTACCCAATCGTCTGCTTGGTCTTTTGAATCGGCAGATAAGCGTATTCGTTTGTATTCGTCACTTGATTCTTCTTCTATTAAAAGTTCGATTGAATGTTTTCTTGCACATATATCCCTCGGTAGAATTGATATTTTTTCATCTATACACTTTGTCAAATTAATAACACCGAGTGGCCCATCTTTATATTCGTCCTCAGGATACTTCCAATAAGATATATTGTAATTATTTAAAAAACACCATCGTCTGTCCCAATGACCAAAACCCATTGTAGCAGATTCTTCAAAAACACTCATGAAACCTTTTAATTCAATTGATTTATTCGGCATGCATCGAATATTAACATACAAAACTCCACTCAAAGGTATTGAACTCGAGCTTATATTTAATTTGAATTTATTTAGACAAATGTCACTTTTAGTTATTTCCACAGTGTCTAAATGAATAAAATTTGATGTTTTAGCTTTTTGGTTAGTTAAACTTGATTGTTGTTCATTAAAATTGTATGGATTTACATGATTTTGGTTATTTGTTTGATGATGAAATTTAAATGGAGAAAAAAATGAATTACTATGTTTGACTTTGTTATTGGTATTGGGTAAAACTTCAAGTGTATATATGTCTATTTTAACCCTAAAATTAACATCTACATTATTAATTGCCATACGATTTGGAAATATTAAACTAGTATCTTTATTTGATAGGAGTTCTTGAACGTTTATAACTTGAGTTTGTAAGACTTGAATCCCATTTCTTATCAAGCATAAAAAGTAAAAAATTCTTTTTTCTTCATGAGATTTGAGTTTATTTAAATAGGACTCCTTGATAGGTAGTTGTAAATCACTAAATATTAACAAGCCTGTCAAATCAACTGATTCTTTTTGATCCATTTTATCAGAATTTATTAAATTTTTCAAGCGGTTAATCTCTGTTGAATATGCTTGTCTTTTTTGACATGATATCAACAATATTCGATTGCATTCAATGTGCTCGTTTGTTGCTGTAAAATCGTTTACACATCTTTCTAGAGCTATACCTTATGAGGAAAAAATCACTTAAAATCTTAGTAAATAATTGAATAAGAAAGAAAATATTCTTTTATTTCTGAGAAATTTATCTTCATCATCTGCAAAGTATCGTCGCTTTCAATGTCAATCATATTTGAGAAAATTTGGGGTCTTGTCTGTTATGTGACCAGTTACTTTATGTCGATTTGGTGACCAGATATTTTTTTTGACTGGTCAAATATTCACTGGTCACCTAATATATGACCAGAAAAAAAGATTTAAAAAAAATTTTTTTTTTCTTTTTGATTTTTTATTTATGTAACCAGTCATTAAATTTATGTGATCAGTTTTAGTAAGTAGTTAAGTTATTAAGGAGTGAAAATTTTCTGTAATATCCTATTTCAAAAAAAAATAAAACAATTTATGCATTTTTTAGAAGTGTTCTTGCACACATCGCTTCCTTTTCATTAATCAATCTCAATCCGGACAAGATATTGGGTTGGTATATGATAAAAACTTGTAGACTATTTTTTTAATTTATATATTACATCATCACTAAAATTTTATTCCAAAAAAAAAATGCTTATCTAGAACCCTTGTAAACATCTCAAATGAGATTCTCTGTAACCAATTTCTCATGAGATCTCAGAAGATCTCGTATCGTTTACATAGACTAAAGCTGAGATCTAATATGAGATTCTGACATTGGAATATATACAAAAATTTTTCTTGTAAAGTTTAAATTTCAAATTATATTATTACATTAATAATTAAATTTTAAATTAGTTTTTCGAAAATTATGTGACCAATTTTATATTTATGTGACCAGACTAAATTTAAGAAACTTTTTTAAGAATTTATATTTTTTTACTGGTCACATATTATTTATTACCATCGTATAAATTAAGAATTATCAAATTAAAAAGGAATGATTTTTTTTAAATTACCACTGCGGTTCTTTTGGTACAAATTTTTAAAATTTTGGAACTGCTTTAAAGTTAAATTGATGGTTAGAGGATTTGTAAGAAGGCGAAAGGCTCATAAATTAGGGTGGAGATAGCTCAGTTGGTACCGTCATGGGCTTCCAAGCAAAAGGTCGAGAGTACAAATCCTGTGCGAGTCAAAAAAAATTCAAATGAGTTCCTAAATTATCTCCTGGTGTTATATTGAGTATAACACCTACCTAACCCAGCTTGTGGCCTTCGAAACGCTACTTTAATTTAATTTACTTTAATTTTATATTTACTTCTCCAAAATTGGAGGTTAATTCTATTCAATAAATAAATAAATAAATTAACCAACTAAAAAGACTGAAGAGAAAATTTCACATGAAAAGGGAAAATTAAAAAAGAATAGGAAAATGTAAGGATAAGGTGTTTTACAACAAAAATTAGTCTTCACATCCTAAAAATTTTTAAATAATTTTTTGGTTGTAGTTTATTAGCCTATCATGGAAATTAATAAAATTCTTTAACACAAGAACACCAACGAGACATTTTAAGATAAAAATACTGAAAAAATATTTATTTTATATCTAGAAGCACCAAAACGAGTCAAATGACTCGTTGCTATTTTAAACAAATTAAAAAATTTTTAAATTATAAAGCCTTTGTCATTTTGTTCGTCCTTTTAAGAGCTTTTCAATGATGTACAATTTATACAATATTTATTGAACCTAGGTGAAATTCTGTCCTTGAAGGGTTAAAGCGGCAGAATTTCGAAATAATTTACCGGTGAAAATATAATTTCTAAAAACAGATCATATATATATAACTTCCTTAAAAAAAAAAATTTTGTAAAAGATTTGAGCAACGAGTCATTTGACTCGTTTTGGTGCTTCTAGTGTTAATTTAATTCTATTGATTATTCTAACATGATGAAATTTTAAAAAAGTAAAATATTCTATCTAAAGTTAGCCCAGATGGTTAGCAATCGAGAAAATGTATTTTCAGTAATGAATAATAAACTTTTTAATATTAAGTTTTAATTTTATTATATGGCTTATAGGTATATTAATATTTTTTTGCCTATGAGCTATGAGAAATTTTTCATATTGATTATAAAAAAATTGGTTTTAAGATTTATTTTTCATTTTTATAAAAAGATTTTTCAGCTTACACAATTTTTAATCTTAACATACTTAACGGATCTACTCGGAATCTTTTTGTTACCAAAAAGTGAACAAGCTTTATGATAAAAATCTAATAAATCTTTTTATAAAAATGAAAAACTAATTTCTTTAAAAAGATTGACAAGTTCGTTAAACAAATTTTTTTATTAGCTAAACACTTAATTTTCCTTTTTAGCCTAAAACCTTCACGAATCTGAAATAAGTTATGGGAAATTGTAAATCAGTCGGTAAAAACGACATTAAACTAGTAAAGACACTATTAAAAAAATTCAGAAAATAGAACGATTTCTCAAAATGTTTAAAAATTAAAATTACCAGTTTGATGAATTATATTATCTTCATTTTTAATTAAATCTTCAAGTTCTTTGATTCTCTCGAAATACTTAAACTTCTTGGAATCAAAAGATTCTTCAGCTAACAAAGATTTTTGGGCAATTTTCTTTTCTTTCCTAGGCATAATCGACGATCTCCGAACAGTTTTTTGTTTTTGTTTTCGATATTCCTGAATACTTAGTGGCTGAAGATCTGAATTAAGATTTACTGAATTTTCAATTGATGTTTGTTGATTTGAAATATCAGCTGAATATGAGAGTTTTTCCGGTGATGTTTTAATTGTAACTTCACTAGTTATCTCATTGGTTAAATCAGCTGCTTCATCTAGACTATCATATTCATCTTGAAAATCTTCATCATCTTCTTCCTCCTCATCATCATCATCTACATCATCATAATCCTCTTCTAATTCATCTTGATTCATTAGAGAGCCCGTATAATCAGAGGCTGATAATGAATATGTTTCTTCAGGCATTTCCATTTCATCTGATAATTCCTCTGAATTTTCTCCATTATTTTTAGACTCTTCGTTTATTTCCTCATCATTTAATCTCTTATTCTCGTTATAAGAATCTTCTCCTCGAGATGAATTCGATCTAAAAGAACTAACATATGTTAATGAGGATGAATGGTTAGAGTTTTTGAATGAAGTGCCACTGGCCATTGATTCAAATCTCTCAATAATTGTTTTAGGTTTTGTATTTTGAGTCTCTACTATCGATGAATTACTAATTCTTGGTGTTTTATTAGAACATAAAGCATCTGATTTTGTAATGCTTGAAGTTGATGAACTATTTGAAAAAGTAGGTTTGACTTGAGGTGTTGTTTTTTTCGACATAAGTTCAAATTTTTTGATTAAAGATCGTGGAGTAAGATTTTCATCATTTGATTCATTATTTGTTTCCTGTTGAGTTAAACTCTCAAATTTAGATCTTATATTTTTAACTGAGCTGGACGATGTTTGCTCAACGTTTGAAATTTGATTGAGCGGCATCATGAAATCTTATTTACAATTTTCAAATAACGAATTTTAATCTTTGAGTTAAAAAAAAAAAACTACTAAATTTTTTTTTAGCAAGTCATAAAGTTTTGAAATAAAAATGATTGTAACTTTTTATTTGCAATTTCACTGAGTGCTCACAGGTTGTTTTTTATTCTTATTTAATACAGCAAAAATTAATTTTATAGTCTGTGTGTGAAACAAAAAAAGAACAAGTAATCATACAAAATCCATTAGCTTAAAAATTTTGCTTAATTCTTTTATTTTAAATTGATGGTATCTTTTCAAATGATCCTTATAGCTAATTATTGTTTTTAAATAAAATTAATATCAATTCACTTTTATTTTTAAGTATAGAATATCAAATTTAAGGAAATTTAGACGTTTTTGGTAATCGGAGAAAAATTAGCCAATAAAAATTCTTTTTTTGGTAGGAATAAGCGCACAAACGCGAACTTGCACTTTGCAAAAATGGAAAAAAGCACGAAATTTTCAAAGGAGTAAAGTTTTCCTATTCATGAGGTTGAATTAAATTATTTACAAGGTTTAGGTAAAAATTAGAACAATTTTTAAAAATTATTAAAATTTATTTAAGAAAGGGATTAAGATAATATTCTTTTGATTTTATCAAAATAAAAGTCATTTTAAATTAAAAAAAATATCTAAGTATTTTTGTTGTGAGATCTAATTACCATCTTCCAGCATCATGACCATGATCTGTTCTATCTTGAAAATAGCTATCTCCATAATTTCGTGAATTCATTTCATATTTACAACTTTCAGTTGTTTGACACATGCTTTCCGTATTTTCGGTTCTATCCATACTTCTATGCATATAATTCTTGCTAAAAGAATTATAAGCTTTTATTGATATTATCGATACAATCATGGCAAAAACTATCGCTATGGCTGATACAATTGTAGCTTTTATTATACCAGAAAAAGGTTTTGATTTCAATTGAAGCTCTAAATTAAAATATAAATATTTTAAAATAAATTAATGTCTTAAAATATTTAACAAAAAAAAGTACCTATCACATGAGGAAGTTGACTAGGATTCTGTAATAATTGAGTATTTTTACGATTTATTCCAAAAGGATCATCAACTTGTATTTGAATAGCGGCTTCTTTAAATACAAATTCTGATTCATTCGCTAGTAGTTTTATTTTTGTTTTAGCTATATTATTTGGTTTATTATCTGTACAACCTGGCATTTCGCACTTATTCAAACAAATGCGTACCCAACATGTTAACAAAATTGAATTTGATGATTTCAATTTGAAGACTTCCATTAAATTACTTTGTAAGTGTAAATCACTTAATTGACGAAAGTTCAAAGACACTGGAGTTATTTCATTCAAAACTGGACATCTAAAAAGTTTTAAAATATGTTTATAAAATAGAAAACTCTTTTCTTAAATTTGTTCAATACCCTCGGTAAATTAGATTTACATTTTCTACAAAAGTATCTTCATTGTTACTAATTGCTGTTAATGAACAATTTTCTACTGCCATATCAAGACCTAACTCTAAAATTTAAAAATTTTTAACTATTTTTTTTTCCGACTAGAATTTAGATTTTAAATTTAAGAACCTTTTTTGGGTGATTTAATGTCAATTAATAGTTGATCACCTACGAAAACTGAGTCACCATCTTGAATAGGCTTATTATTTAAAGCATCATATAGACTAATTGAAATATCTATATTTTTATTAAAACTTTTAATCGGATGTCTTGGAAAAATTTTAAAAAAAAAGTAAAAAAAATTTTTAAAATTTTTTTGTTTATTAAATAAATTTTTACTTGTATTGAAGCTTTTTTCCGCAATTTTCATCTTTAGGGCACCAACATTCATCAGTGATACCATCATTATCGAAATCAAGACATAGAGAATCTTTTTCTAAACATATACGACATTTATTTTCTTCAATATTAGAAATTGGATGACCACAATGGGTTTGATTAATTGCTATAAATTTATCTTTACACACACATTTAAATATGTTTCCATTCCATTTACAATTTGTATTAGGAGCTGAACATTTTCCTGGAATGCATTCATCGCCGAGTTTACGACCTCCTTCAGCTTTAAAAATTTTTATATAAATAGTAATTTTATGAAATCGTTTGACTATGTTTACCGTTAGTTTTCAGAATTAGTATTCCGAAAATAAAATACAATTTCAGGAGAAATTTAATTTTTTTAGGCATTTTTGAACAAAAAAAAATATTTTTCTAAGGGTAAATTAAGAAGTCTTATTTCAATCCAAAATTAAAGATATATAAAAAATTTAAAGAGTCTAATTATTGTTAAATATTTTGATGAATGTTTAAGCAAATATTTTTTAATCAATTTAAACAATATTTATCTGAAAAATTAATAACTAGATAAAGCGATCTAATTGATTGGTAAATTATTTATTTGTAAATATTATTTTACCAAAAAGTTGTTTTTTTTTAAGTCAGAATAACATTTGATATGTTTGCTATTAATTTGAAAATAAAGACCGCTTGTCGAGCAATTAGGGATTAGCGTTTGGAATTTGAAAAGGACTTACCATTGGAAAAATCTAATTATCAAAGCTTTATTTTCTTTAATAATGGACACTCTTGAAATGACTTTTTAATTAATAATTTTTTTGAAAAAAAAATGTGAGCAGTTGGATTATTGAACAAATAGTTGCTTTGTATAATTATCGATGATTAAAGGAAATCGTAACGTCTAAGAGTTTTTACTAAAATGTTTTTAATAAAATTTTAATGTATTCATTTTTATTTTCTTAATAATTGTTCATATAATTTAAAATTTAGATTTTTTATTAAAATTGTTTCAAATATTTTAAAATTCAAAATTTAAGTTGTTAAATTTATAAGTGCCTGATGATAACGATCAATTTCTAAGCGATCGATTTAAATATTTTAGTAATTTATCGAAGCCTTTCAAATGAAACAAGTTATCCAGAACCATCAGATGACAGTATACATTTATTATTTGTGTTTTTTCATCGGATGAATTTTAAATAAACTCATTGATCATCTGATAAACTGAGTTTATTTTTAAAAAATTTCACAAGATAATATGTTGTACAAACAAATTTGTGCCTAAGAAAAGTGGAATAAATTGCTTATTCAATCTCTTCCGAACAAAAAAGTTTTCTTCAAAGATATTAGCTCCATTTCTATGGACTTATAGCAAAACATCCAAAAGAAAAAATATAGAAAGAAAAAAATATCGAAACATGTGAAATTTAAAAAAAAATGATCTTTCTTAAATAAGGGAATTACGATTAGAAATTTTATTTTAGTTTAAATAATTCGGTTCTCGAATTATTATTTGCTTGTCCTACAGTTGGCTAAGCTCAGACAAAATTTGTTCAAAACATTCAGTTAAGCAAAAATCTGGAAAATTAATTTAACCAAAATTCTGTTAAAAAAATTCTTTTGTTTGAATTTCCCAAATTTCAGTGTTTTTTGTATGAGTTTCGCAGAAATTAGACCTTTTTGATTGACCCATTTGAGGATTAAAAGAATGAAACATAAACTGAGAAAACTAATATTACAAATGAAGAAATTAAGGGTCAAGTACCTGAAACTGATGATTACAATTTGATGAGCAATACTGTTGTTGAGATATTTCGAATGAATCTATGACTACTCAAAATGTTAATTCATTTTTTAACATCAATTTTTTTGATCATCAATTTCCTTATTTTTTTCTGGACATCAATTTATTAAATTTTTTTGACATCAATTTAGCGGGACATCAATTTCAGTGACGATAAAATAAAGACATCAATTTCGTTTGACATCAACTTATAGATTACCAATTCCTAATTTTACGTAATTCCGTTTTATTGTCTTTTTTCTAGTGTTTTAATTTTGCGAGTTCAAACGAAGGCCTATGCGGCATTCGGACGTTCCCTGGGTTTATTCCCAAAACTATTTTTTATATAAATAATTTTGCGATAAAACGCTCACGTTCAATCCCCTAAAACGACTTAAATATACAAGAAAGACAGCTTAAATATTATAATAATTATTTCCAAAATTAATATTTGCCTCTTTAATAAAAAATTTGTTTTTGTTTAATATTTATTGATTTATAAAAAAAAAATATTGAGCAATTTTCGCATATTTACATCCATGCCGTTTTTAAACTCGAGGTCTTTGCAGTCGCATTTTTTAAATTTTTTCCATCTTCATTACTTTTAATCTTCATATAATTACTAAAATTTTTCTCATTGATTTCTGCATTAAAAAGACTTGTATTTCTTTTATTTTCTGAATCTGATTCTTTTAAATTATTCATACTAGCGTGCATTCGATGTCTATATCTAAATTCTACATCTTCTGCGATCTCTTCATCCTCAAATTCATAGACACTATTTTCATTAAAAAATTCATTATTCTCTTCAAACATGTCTCTTTTGGCTTTCAAATTAGTATTACATTTATAATCAAAAGCTGATAATTTTTCCTCGCTCTCATTGAATTCTAAATTACAAAACACTTTGCTTGAAACATGTTGTAAATATTTTTCAAATTCCCTAAGATAATTCAAATAACAATAGTCAAATTTGGGATATATGACCGAAAAATCTTTTTGAATGACTGACTTTAGTGCTGTTTCTAAACTCATTTCATACTCGACCATTAAATACTGAGCAGCTGCACAAATAACCTGAGGTGAAAAAATTTCCTTGCCAAATATAAGAACTCGTTTATCTGGGGACTTACGAGATTTTTGAATAAACTTATTAACTTCACAAAAAGCATTAAATAAACTCTTAAAATCCGTTTCAGTTATTTGAATACTTATAAACAGCCTTGAATGTTGTTTTTGACAAATGCACGGTATTTTACCAAGGGTTTCCCTATTCAATTCATCTGGTCTTAAATTGGTCATATCAATTAAATACTCAATATTAAGTTTACACAATTTGCGCTCATTTTTAACACTGTTAACATTGCCACAAAAAAAATTCTCATTTATGCGTAAATAATTTGGATGAGATGAGTCATCATCTGAATTTTGAATATTGATTGGATGAATTTGATTAGGAAGGATGATATCGTCAAATTTAAACAATGAGTCAGTATTTAAATTATTTGAACTTTTCGCTTTACGTACTGAGTCAATTAATTTTGTACTTTGATTTTTGGTAATATTACCTATAATTTCATACTTTGTAGTGAATGGGCTTATTGAATATTCGAGATAATTGTCCAAATTGGTTTTTACATCTGATAATTTTTTACTTGAGCTTTTTCTTATTTTATAAAATGTAGGCGATGAAACTGAATGTTTTAGTGTTTCTGAGCAATTGTCTTGTTCAATATGATCGTCATTATCATTTGAGAAATTTTTTGAATTTACATTTATTAATTGAATCTTTGGAGGTTTTAGTTTTGAACTTTGTACTTGTGTCGGCAAAGAGCGAGCAGTAATTGGACGCATATAATTATCTAATAGATTTGAATTTTCGAAACTAGATGCACGATTAACTATTAATGTATTACGTCCTTTTAAAGACAAGCTATTTTCTTTTACGTTTTCTCCTAAATTTGAATCGGTTTTTTCTATTTCATCAAAACTTTCCCTATTTATACATGATGTAACATTAATAATACGATGATTTGTCGGTTTACTGAGCACGTTATTCATTTTTTAATAATGAAATCGTAATAAAAAAAAACATTTAAATTCTAAAAAAGCTTCATTATCATCTGAAAATTACATTATTTAAATCAATATATTTTTGAAATTTTTAAAAGAAAAATTATATTCCTTGATTAAAGTTTCAAAAAAAATCAAGCCTTTAAAAGCATTTGGCTTCATATAACGACCCAACCATGATGTTATGATGAAACCAAATTTAACGTTAAGGCTGCTTTTTCAAATTGATTAAAGAAATATTTAAATAGTGAAGATTAAGGCAATAGAAATCATTAAAATTTAGAATTATATTATTCGCAGATAAATCGAATTTTCATTCTAAGAAAAATTATAACGGGTGCCCAAAAATGGTTGGCAGTTTTTACGAATTAAAAAAAATTGTTTTGGATCTTGATAAAATTATGAAAATTTACTATCTTATACAGAATTTTGTCTAGTTTCCGAAAATAACAGGCCTTAAAATTTTTTTTTTTTTCAATATGAACCATCCTCGTTTTTGACTACCATGTCAATTTGTAGAGAATAAAATCCTTTTTAAAATAAACTATTGATCTTAATTTTATGACAATTTTTAAAAAAATATTTTGAAAAAACCTCAAAATTTTCCCATATTTTTTAAAATGAGAATTTTGAGGAAAATTGCTATTTTTCTTGGTAACTTTTGATGTTTATTAGGTAATCACTTAAAATTTTGCACAGAAATTCCATAGAATCTTAGATTTTAAATGACTGGCTGATGAAACAAAAAATTTGAATTTTCAGTTTTTTTTTAAATTTTTTCGACTTTTGAGGGTGGGAGCAGTAAGCGGATTTTATTTCAGATTTTTACTAATAATGGGACATTATCCAGCATAGCATATTAAAGCTTAAATTATAAGCTTCAATTTAATATACAATCCTTGATAGTTTTCAGAAAAAAAAATTACTCATACTTTTTAAGAAATTAATTTTTTTAACTATTGTTTTTAAATTAATTTGTGACAATATGGACCTTTATCTTCTTCTATTGCCCTCACTCTTTTACTAAAGCTGTTCATCTCAGATAATTAAAAAAGTCCTTTTAAATAATTTCTTTTTAGAATTAAAAAAATTCAACATTACATTTTTTTAAATTTATGAGTCAAAGGTTTTAAAAAATTTAATTTTTTGCAATTTACCTTGTGATTTCCCTAAGCCATTTTATTAATTACACATTTTACAAATTGACAGTGACACCATCAATATTCTTCCTCATTTCAACTTATTCAATCTAAATTAATAATTTAACTTGATAATTAAAGTGGGTTCTTAATAATTTTTTTTCATTTTAAAAAGAATAGCTTTTGATTCACTCTAATACTATTAAAACTTGCTTAAGGCTCTGGTGCTCTCCTTTTTTTCCGATGATCTCCCACCCCTTTATAACTCGGATATAATCCCAGGCTTTTTATAATCAAAGTTCAACTTTACCCCGGGTTAAAAATAAAGAAAATTTTAAATTGGTGCTTAAATTGTTTCAAAATTTTTTTTGCCTAAGCTCAGTGAATTTTCTTTCAATTTTTTCTTTAAGCCTATGAAGTACTATCAAAATTGAAATAGTCGGCCATGAGATTATTCTATTAAAGATATTTTATTAGTTCTAACATGTGTTTTATAGTTTCTAATTTCAATCAATAATCTAATAATAGTAATCTGCGTGCACAAAATTTTTGCCATACTTTGAGATATTAGCTCGGGTATTTGCACCTTTCCGGGGTATATGATTTAATATGTTGTAACTTGAACAATTTTTTTGAATTTTTTTTAAATGATAGATGAATTCTTTTACAACCCCATATACACAAGGTTTTATGATATTATACTTCTAAAATTTAATTGAAAATCAAAGTTTGTCTCACTTAATAAATTTAAAGACTGATCATAAATTTTTTTAATTGCTGCATTTTTATAGTATTTAATAAAAAAACTCTAATTTTAGCCATTTACTTAATAGAATTTAAATTATAAGTTGGTCATGTAAATAAGAAAAAAATTTTTTTGTTGAAATACCATAGAAAAAAAAAACCTAAATAAGTATTTTATTGTATTTCAATATCAAATTTAATTTAGTTTTTTATCCTGATCTAAGGCTTTAAATTAACAGACAAATATTTAATTCGTCTTTTAGGTTATGAGATTTGAAATCGTAGCAAAAAGAGAAAAAAAATAACTGAAATTTGATTGTAATTAGTTGAATCGTATAAAAATTTCTGGTTATCTTTAATTAAATTTTTTAATAATTGACGTCATATTCATTTTTTTTTTGTTCAAAATTAGATATCTTACTGAAAGATTTATTAGAAAAAAAAATTCCCCAACAACGGTAGCAAAGCAAAAAATAGCTAAGATAATTGCAGGCATAGATTATCACAAGCATTCAAAGAAGAAAAAAAAGCAACAAAAATATAAAAGAAAAAAAATTGCCTTTTTTCATTTTAGTTGTTGTTTTTTTCATGCTTGTTAGTTTAGAATAGCTTTTTTTTTTTCAACCAAGATATCTTCTGCCAATAGAAATTATTATTTTCAGTTATGTTTAAAATCTAATTTCAAAAAACAATTTTGAAATTCAAAAAATTATTAATGCTAATTAAAAAACCCGAAAAGCTTATTTTTTTCATTTTTATTCTTATTTTATTCTTATTTTCTACTCTTTTAAATTTGAATTAGATGTTAGAATAAGAAATTAGAAAATGATAAAAAATTTTATGTTACAAAATTTGTTTAAAAAATTAGGGTTGTTAAACGTTATATTTTCAGAACTGCCAAATATTTTTGAAAATTTCAATGTTTTTTCTAAAAATTTCAACAAAATGTCAATTATAAAAAATTGTACTAAAAAAAAAAATTAAAGAGAAAAAGTGAAAACCTATATCCTTTAAGTCTTGAAAATGTTAAATTTTACTGTAAAATTGTATTTCAAGATAGAAATTTACAATTTTCAATTTCAACGAAAAAAAATTTCGAATTACCGATATTTTTGTCTACAATTAAAGCAATTGCTAGTTAATAGCATTTATGAGACTTTAAATTATGTAAAAAGGGCGCTGTCTTAAAGGCATTTGACTTTTTGGTGTTTATTATAAAAACCTTCCTAAATAATGTAGATTTGAAAAATTTATATTTCGAGCTAAAGCTGAGCACGCTCTGCTATTCTAATTCATGGAGTAATGACTGATTATGGAAAAAATTAAGTATAGATATAATTAAAAAACGTTATATTATTGAAAGAAAATTTTAATTATTTTTTAATGAGTTCGATTTTTTAATTTTCGAAATTTAATTTTCTAATAGTGATGTTTTTTCAAAAATCAAATATTTCAATTTTAAATTTAAAATTTTCAAAGTTTCTTTTTTCTTTATTTAAAAAATATTTCAATTTATTTTTTGATCAAATAGGAAAAACATCGTTTAAAAACCCTATTAAAAAGGACGTTCTTCCCAGACCTTTGGGAACTCCTGCGATGCTAAAAGTAGAAGCTATTATTTGATTCAGTTTATTTTATGTGTTGGAAAGACATATTAAATTTGATTATTTTATTGCGTAAATAAGCAAAAATTTTGTTGATAAGGTAAATTTGTTTTGATTAGAAAGTTTATTTGTTGAATATTTTTAGAAAGAATATAAAAAACTATGTGCTAAGGATAAAGGATTAAGAGAAGTTATCTTTTCAAAATAAATGGCAATTTTTTTTCCAATTTTACTTTTTTAAAATGAATTGCGTAATTCAATTTCAAAATTTAACTTTAAAGTCTATTTTAATGAAATAAAATTACGCAATTAAAAATTTTTTGAAAATGCAAAATAGAAAAAAAAAGTTTCCAAATCAATAATTATTATTGCTTTAACTAGTATTTTTAAAATTATTTAATCATAAAATAGAATTGTGTGTAATAGAATAAACACCAGCTAAAAAAAATTTTCTAGCTCTATCTCATTCCTATAAACTAAAATTTTCTCCATAAAATAAAATGCTCGTCCCCACATCTTGAAACTTTTTGTCCAAAAAAACATTTTATTATAAAAAAGTTTCTGGCCCACAAATTTAAAGCTTTTAAGCAAAAATTACACAAAAAAATATCTTTTCAAATAAAAAATATATTCAAGCCTCCAAAAGGAATGATTATATTTGGATGGCCTACCAAAAATAAGTTAATAGATTCGAAAATTGAATCTCATTATCAGAGTTCACCAAAATATGCGAAAATATGCGCTAAAATATGTGCAAATTATGCGTTTTAAAAAAGGACATTTGATAGACAAATAATTTTTTAGAAGATACTTTATTGATAGAGGAGCCTAAATTCAATTTAAAAACTCTGGAACTTTGATTTATAAAGCAACAACTAGGTCGATGATTGACGATTGTCATATAAAAGCTTGAACAAACTGATTCAAATTTAATAGTAAACTTCAAATCCTTCAAAACTTGGTACTAAAACAGATTCGATACTTCAAATTTCAAACGAAAATAACAGTTATTCACCAAAAACTAAAGATTTAAATGATCGAACCACGACTCAAAAATCTTTTTACCAAATATATAGAAAAAGAAAAAGTTTGACCAACTATTATCCTAAGAAATCAACAATTATGAAAAATTAGATGAAAACCGTGTTGTCCATCTTAATAAAACAAAATCTCCATTTGATTTTTTTTTAAACAAAACTCAATAGTCTAACATATTTACTTATATGTAGAACTAATTTTTTATCATCACTTACTCTCACTTTTTATTTTGTTTTGTCTAATTTATTCGTTTTTTAAAATTGAATGGGGACTAAAATTAATTAAAAAAAAATGATATCTTATGCGAAATATGCGCTCACATATTTTGGTGGACTCTGCTCATTATTAATATGAGACTGAATCGGTAAACGAGATCCATAAAAGCAAGGTTGGACTGGAACAAAAAAAATATGGATTGTTTTAAAAATTCGATAAGAGTGTGTAAGAATAATTGTAAATACTACAGCTCCGACGATAATTTACGATATGTACGATAATTTAGGTAAATTCAGTAAACTAGTTTAAGTCTTTGTTTTGGTATATTCAGTTAGTAAAATAGTCGCTCCTATTAGAATTTCTACTAATTAAGGAAGTTGTATTATTTAGCTTTGTTTCAAACCAAAAATCATGTGGAATAATAAAAAAAAATAATTTCAAATTTTTTATTTTAATTTACAAAATAGCTCTGATAACATGCAAAATTAACGTTACTATGAAAAGGAATATAAGGATAACAAAAATGAAAAACAATTCAACAAATATAAAATGGAAACAAAAAAAAAATAGCAATTTAAATTAATTTAATTAGATTTTTATCTAAAAAGCATTTGTATAGCAAATTTCGTTTATCTGTTAGAGGTTCATTAACGTACAATTCAATTTCTGGCACTTGATTATCCTTTAAAAAATAAAAACTAAATAAATTCCATTTTAATAATGATAAATTATGAAATAATTTATTTACAAAGAAAAATTTTGCAAAAATTAAATTTTCTTCTTGCAATTCAGCAACTTTTTCCCAAAATTTTTCAATAAACTCTTTATGATTTTTTTCATTTAATTTTAAATCATCACTTAGGGAAACGTTTCTGAGTTTACAGCATAAAGCTTGGCCTGGCACTTCTTTAAAAATATCATCCAAATCAAATAAACTTGAATAAAAAAAATAAAATCTACCAAAAAAAAATGCAGAAAAATTTTAATTTCTTACTCTTTAAAACTGACTGTTTCCTCATTTCCAAAATCGATATATTTTACCTTAGCATTTTTTTCAAAGTAATTTACACTTAAAATAACTGCCCTATAAACATTCAAATCTTGACTGAAAAAAGAGCAACATAGCTTATTGGGCTCAATATCTTCGAGCTTTAAATTTCTAAGATTTTTAGTATGATATAATTGTGTAATTGTATCTTGTATTTCAGCGTATTTTTCGGAATTTTCTCTTATTTCATCGGGTAGTGAGTCATTTTCAATAATAGGAAATTGAATCCAAACCTATAGTTTAAAAATGAATAAAAAAAAAATTTTTAATCTAATTTTTAAAATTTTACTTGATCAATATCATCTATCCAAGTTAGATTAATTTGAACATGTTGTTGATTAAGTGATTGAGGAATTTCAAGCTTTGAGTTTTTGTCAAAACTTTTATTTAGGATATGCTTGCTTTTGTTAATTATCAAATCGCTTAAATAACATTTGTATTCTTTGAGTAAAATATCGCCATTTAAACTCAAACCTTCCGAGCCATCATCATCTTCTGTATTTACAATTTTGTTCAATTTAACTTTTGCTATTTTATTGCATAAAGAATTTTTCACTTCTGAGAAAGCCTTTTAAAATTCAAATTAAGTCAAAAAAAAATCTTTAAAATCTTGGTTCCTTAATAAAAAAAAAAGCAAAAAACTTTAAAGACTTTTAATTTAAAAATGAATCGAACACGATTATAAAAATAAAAGCTTGATCATTTTTTTCCTATTTCAGAAAAGATGATATTTTTGTGAAAATAAACTTAAATTTTAATTGACCACGACAGATATTCATTAAATTGTGATTTTTTTTTACGAAAAATGAGTAGAAAATAAGCAAACAAAAATGTAAAAATAACAAAAAATCGAGTTTGAAACTAAAAGTAGACATAATTCTTTTTACAACCAAAAAATTAGCACTCACAACCAAAAAATTAGTTTTTACAACCAAAGAAAAAATCCTGATACAAACATCAAAATTTTTTTATTTAAACAAAATTTATTAAAAAATTGGTAAAATATGAGTATTTACACACAAAAAAAAATTTTTTTTTAAAATTTTGATCAATTTTAGAACAAATCTATCTTATACTCAATATTATCTTTTTGTTTTTTTTTTTTTAATTTTATCTTCTTTTCCGGAATTTCATAAAAATGTCTAATTTTTCTTTTATGAAGGATAATAAGAAAAATTTTTTATGACTCTAATAATAAGCTAATCGTTTGCTTTCCCAGGGAGCTAATTTTTATTTTACTACAAATTTTTTAAACATTTAAAAATTTCAAAAAAAAATGAATAAAAGAATTTAATAACTACTATAGTGGGCCAAAAAACTACAACCAAAAAATTAGCATTCACAACCAAAAAAAATAAAAAAAAATTTTAGGTTGTGAATGCTAATTTTTTGGTTGTAAAAACAATCCATCCCTTAAATTAAGCAACTTTGTGTAACTTGTACCTAATAAGTGACTTTGAAAAAAATCTCTCAAATGTGCAAGCTATGAAAATTCGATTAAAGATAATATTTTTTTCAGATTCCTTTTTTAGGGTAGCTCCCTAAGTTTGAAAAAGTTGCATAATTTTTTCTTTCTAGACTCGATTTGTTGTTATTTTTAAAAGACTTTTTTCTAATCGTTTTTTTGTAAAAATAAACCGCATAACCTATAGTTTTTAGATCATTATTGGGCGAAAACTCTTAGAGATTATGAGACACGCTTTTCCAGAAATCTTTTTTTTTTGACAATTTTATCTTAAATTTTAATCATTAAAAATAATCTTTATTTTTTACTAAAAATAAATGTGTAATATAATATTGAATAAACGAAGTACGTTCTTTTGGGTGTACCGTACGTCATAACAAGATCAAATAATTTTTAATTTTAATTTTAATTATAGTAAAAATAAAAAATTATTCTTACTGCCTCATCAAAAGTATTAGTTTTTATGTCAATTAGAACTTCAAACGCTTGTTTTTCCACATTAATATACTTTTCAATTGGTTTATAAATTGAATCAAAATTAATAAATTCGATTGTACCCAAATCTACAAGTCTGACTCTAAACGCTTCGCCATCGCCTGATTTTATCAAATCATCCTCACTAGTATAATTAACCAATTCACCTCTAGAATACCCATCTTTACTTTTAATAACACAAGCCTCTTTTTTTTCATTCGAAACTGAATCAATTAAATAGTCAAGACCAAATCTATAACCATTGTCTCCATACGTATCATAATAAACTTGAAAATTCTGCTTCATCTCATTGATTAAGTCAAATGAATTTGTTAAATTAGTAAAAATTAACCAAGCATAGAATTTAATATCATTTTTTCCTTCCTTTAAATATCCAACATCCGTAATTAAACAATCGTAATGAGCCTCAATGTTATTCTGATAATTTTTATAAACTTTTTTTGGCAAATTAGATTTATATGTGCCTGTACAAACAGGACCTAGTTTATTTCTAAGATTAGTTTCTGATACATATTTGTCTAATATTTTATTACGACCAGTAATAATAGCAAGACCTTGCATATTTAAAATATCGGAAAATTTGACGTATTCACTATTGAAATATTCGTGATTGAATAGAACTTTTTGTTTGGCATTAATATAAATACAGACTTCATAATAATTCTCTTTTTTATTTATACTATTGAAGACTACGTGAACATATTGATCAGTTAAAGTATTATTTGTAAATTGTTGCGATAAAAACGACCATTTACCATCGCTCGTACCTGCTGGTTCAATCTCAGTCAAAAAACACTTTTTAGCCATGAAATCAGGCTGAGTAAATTCGTCAATTAAATGAAATAAAAATTGACTTTCACAATTTTCATAAATACCAGTGTCAAGACAAATTACATTATATTTAGTACTAGTTTTACCAACAATTTTAACTCGGTGGAAATCATCACGTCTTGATTTTTTCATCACACATATTTCATCAATTTTCCACTCTCTTTGAGATTTATACAAAAAATTTTCATCTTTTATTAATTCAGTGTATTTTTTATTTAAATTTTGATGAAGTTGTTCATAAAGTCCGTCCGAATCGACAACATCTTGCAACCATATTTCATCTGGACTCATAGCATTAGTCACTTTACATAGAATACTTTTTTCTGGTTTTGAATTTATAACTTTATTTTGAAAGCATTTAGTATCTATGGCTAATTTGTCTAGTTTAGTTAGAACAGGCGCTCGTTTGAGCATGTGTTTTTCTTTTGAGTTTTCTTGTAAATTTTCACCATCATAAATGGCCAGATCAGTACACTCAGCCATGTTCATTTTAGTCAAATAAACATTTAAATTAGTCCATTTGTTCTCTTGATTAAAACGAATAATAACCTCATAATACTTTAATTTTTTATCTAAATCCTCAACTGTATTTTTGACATGTACTTCAATTAGCCTATTATTGCTATTAAGTAAATCATTAAATATATTAAATACACAGTCTTGAGCATTTTCAAATGATGTCTTATCCTGAAATCCCAAGCCAAATAATTTACATTTAAAAACTGCTATCTCGTCGGCCATAAATTCTCTTTTTAAATAGCAAATATTTTCCGTATTTACTTTCTCAATATTTCCATAGTCGACAAATAAGACGTCACATTGTTTTCCTAACGGTGATATGTCAACTATTTCAGCGCGATGCCATTCTCCATCTTTAAATAAAGCGGCCACTGGCATGTTGACTTCCGGACCATAAACACGAAATCCTTGGGAATTTTCTCTGTAGAACGCATTTAAATCTCTATATAATTTAAATAGCATGCTATCTGATATATCTAGCTCGTGAATTCTCTTTGCATAAAAAGAATCCAAAGTGTTGAAATGGGATATGATTGCTTTAGTTTTACTGTCTACGTGTAAGCTTTCCATTCTTACTATTGACGGCTTAATTAAATCATTTCTGAACATGTCTTTTTTTTAAAATTTTTTATTGCTTTAATAAAATTTAAAAAGTGGTTTAAAGTTAAAATTACTAAAATAAGATTTCTCTTCTTCAAAAACTTCCAAAGTCGCGAATTTGTTTCTGTATAAAATTTCACATAAGCCTAATGAATTCAAGTTATACAATTCTGCTGTTTTACCGTAGTTATCTTTTTCATTAAATTCAATGAAAAAATCAACTTCATAATAATCATCTTCGGTCTTCCCCATTATCTAAAATTGAATTAGATTTGTTTGGAATATTTAATAATTTTAGTAGCCCGTAGCGTAGCCCTACCCGTCCCAAAAAAAAATTTTTTTTTTAGAAAAATCTAAAAAAATATTAAAAAAAAAATTTTTTTTTTTGGTACGGGTACGGTACGGCTACGCGTACGCCATTAATTCGCGAGAAATGCAGTACAAAGTCACTTTGCTAAGTTTTTTTTATTTTCAATTTGATTTTTTTGATCAACAATTTTCTCAAAAAAAAAAGCCAGAGAATGAAAGTTATTTTATAAAAAATCTTTGTTACAAATTAAGCCATAATTAGTTCCTTACTTACTTAAATTCGTAGGCTAAATTACTTTAACTTTTTTTATTTTACAGAATTTTTGGCATTTTTTCACTTAATCTTTGGTACTACATTTCTCGCGAATTAACGGCTTACCCGTACAAAAAAAAAAATTTTTTTTATATTTTAAGTTTTTGTAAAAAAAGTTTTTTTTTGGTCCGGGTAAGGTAATGGTTCGCTACGGGCACGAGCATGGATAGACAACCGATAAAAAAGAACATAAGAAAACCCTCTTAACCCTTTTTTGATTAGATATTTTTTATTATATTTAATAATTTTGAACTTTTTTTTACCCTTTTGTAGCCTTTTACCCTTTTTTGTTTTTGCTTAAAAGGTGACCGTTTTACCCTTTTTTGTTTTTTGTGCTAAAATTTGGAAATCACCATAAATAAATTTGTTTTAATAAAATATAAAAAAGAGGGATTAGGGAATTCGGGTTAGGAATTTATAGGGTAAGTCTTTAAAGTGAAAAAGGGTCACTTTTTAAGGTTCAATAAAGGGAAAAAAGGGTCACTTTTTTAGGTTCAAAAAAGGGAAAAAAGGGTCACTTTTTTAGGTTCAAAAAAGGGAAAAAAGGGTCACTTTTTTAGGTTCAAAAAAAGGAAAAAAGGGTCACTTTTTAAGGTTCAAAAGATAAGGCCTTTTAAGAGATGTCACCAAAAAAGTGAAAAAAGTTTTAAAAAGAGTCAAAAAAGTGATTTTATGTTAAAAAAGGCATCGGTTGTCTATACCTCGGCACGGGTACGCCGTTAATCAAAAAATAGTATTAAAAAATTCAAATTTTAGTTTTTTGGCTTTTTAGAAAAAATAATTATAAATTATGTAAACACACTTGCTTTAGCACTTCTAGTCCTTTGTTTTCTTAAAAAGAAAGAAAGGAAAGTTTTCATTTTTCAAAACCTAATGGGTCACCGGTTTACGTCCAAAATTTAGGTTAAACAGCTTTAGTTTCCAAAATTAAGTATGGGGTCAATTCAATTTTAATTGATACCAAAAGTTTTTAAAAACACAGCTTCCATTTTCTGGTCTTTTTGAGTAAAATTTTAGATCAAAAAAATCTAATTGAAAAAAAAACTTGCCATATGGAAACAAAGTAATCTTTAACTAAAATAAGTCAAAATTTATTTATGTTTTTTTTTATGAAACTTTAGAATGTTTTACTCCTTTCATCAAACATTCTCTGAGCATTGTCCTGTTATAGTCACACTTAACTACATTTTTAAATCTTATCTGAGCTATTTTAATTGACTTTTATTTTAGGTTAGAGCCTTACGCTAATTTATTTAAACTTCAAACTTAAATTATTCTTAAAAAAACCTTATCAACCATGATTAGATTTTTACGGTAATTTTTTTTTATAATTTATTCTTAAAAACAAAAGTGCAAAATTAAGTATTTACTTTAACAATTTTTTGTTTTTTGTATCGTCTTAACCAATCAAAAATAAATGGCTCAACTTCACTATCCCATTTGTATGTTGATTTATGGTCACCAACATCGTCATATTCGTCAATCATAACAGGTTTCAAATTTTTCAAACAACATTTAATAGCCAAAGGCGGAATTTCGGTCAAATCTTGAGGACATTTACGAATTAGATCTTGTTGTAATGTACATTTATACTGATCCTCTAAACCAATAATATCAAAATAAAATCCCTCATTTGTTTTATGTACGGCGTCTATTACAGCTCGCCTGTAAACTTGACTGGCTTCATAATAATATGACACGATTGAACCTTTGCTTAATTCTGAAATTTCTGAATCGGAAAATGTAATAATTGATTTATTCAATCTCTCCATAATCATTTTGGATTTTTTTATTCGAGTGCCCGGTACTATATAAAATTCACTAGGGGATTTAAAACTACCAAGATTGAATTTTACCGAAGAGACTCCTTCAAATTCTTGGTCTGTAAATGCCAAATCTAATGATACTCTATTTGTATTATTGTTAATATCAACCAATGAAGTCGGAGATGTTGAACTGACAGGCTTCTTCTCATCAAAGACTATTGTTTTAATTTTTGGTTTTGGTGACATAATTTTATCGTGTATTTTTTCATTATTGACTTTTGCTTGAGCAGTTTTCGGTCTATTATTTAATTTTTTGGGTAGATATGGTACATTTTTTAAGTTTAAATCAAAATCATTTTCAGAATTATTTTCAATTGGAGATAGTTTTGGAGTCTCTAGAAGATGTTGATCATTTTGAGGATATGAAACATCTAATTGACTAAGTGAATCAAATGTAGAATCGAGTAGTTTATTGTTTTCATTTTTTAAATTTGAGTTTGAAATTGATGAAGCAACTTTATGTAAATGATCCAAAACTATTTTTAGACTGAACTTTTTATCATCAATTGTATTCGTAGATAGTTTAAAATTAGGATTGTTGCATATATTCTGTAATTGTTCGAAAGTCGAGTCAATAATCGAATTTGATTGGTTAATTTCATGAATCTAGGAAAAATTATTATAATTATTATTTTTGATTCAAATTTAAATGTTTTTTTAAAAAAAAGGACTTTAACAAAAATTTCTCTAAAAATGGTTTTTACTGTCATCGAATCTACTTCGGACCCTTTCTGATACTTGAACTGATTTTTTTTAAATTTGATATTCCGTTATGTCTAAGCTTTAAAAACAATACGAGTACAAGGTTGGTTCAAAAGTAGTGTCATAATTTTATTTTTCCAAGATAAATTAGGCAATAGAGCAAAGCTGTTAACGCTAAAGTAATAATTAGAAAAAGTATTTATTTATTAGAAGTATTTTAAGTTTCAATTTTTCAAAATTAATAGCAGAATTCACGTTAATTGCACTAGTGTTTATGGTTTGGTAAATTATAAAACTTTATAATTCCTTATTTATTTTATTTCTTATTATTAGAGTGGAAAATATACCGCAAACCCTCGATAGTAGTACTGGTATAAATACGAAAACTTCCAAAATTGTACCACCACCCTTTTTTGAAGCTAAAAGGTCTGTGAATACATTTCAGTAATAAAATAACTGGATACAAATTCGAAACTCCAGATTTGTACCACGGTATAACTATCGACGGATTACGGTAACTATTCTTCTAACATTTTTTTAGGAAAATAATTTCGACTTATTCTTAAAAAATTTTGAACGCTTTTAAAAACTTAATGTTACAACAAGAAAAAGTAGAAGTGTTTGTAATTCAAAGAAACATTTGAATCAAGAGTTTGAGCTTGAATTTTGGCTTAAGTGACCACACAAAGAATTAAATGAGATAAATCTCAAACGTTTTTAAAATACTTAAAAGTCAATCTTTAAACAACAAAAAAAAACATCGAGGAAAAATTTACTTATTAAATGTTATAAAATAAGCTTGTTTTATTCCATTAATTTGAAATTTTTTAGCTTATATTTTATTTAAACTAAAAAAGATATTTGCTACAATATTCTTACTTGACGCGATATGTTCCGGGCTTTTGTAAAGTCTTTCAACTCTTTTATTTCAACTAGCTTTTTCTTTAATTTGTTATACTTTTTTAAGTTAGAAGCTTTCAATTGACTCATTTTGCACTCAAATTCGTCCAATAATTGATTCAATTTTTCCGTTTCAAAAAAGCTCTTTTAAAAATAAAATTTTGTTTTTTTTATTATTAAATTGGCTACAAAATGTCTTAAATATTTTACCAAAAAATTATGATTTAAATGATCAGGAGCCAAACAATCACCACATATAAAAATCAAACATTCTGAGCAGAAAAATTTACTTTCATTATCTTTGTCGTTTGTGCACTTTATTTGGTCCTTTTTAAAACTTAGAAAAAAAATAAAATAAATTTTTTTTGATCAACTAAGATTTAGATTATTTATACTTTATTTTTCCAAAAGGTTTAGTTGTATGTTTTCTATGGTCGGTTTCACAACATTTTTGACAAAATATGGTTTCACAGTGAAAGCAAAATACTTCAGCAAAGTTTTTATTTTCTGAATTTGTTTTGCAATGATTACATTTTGGAATAAATCGACTAATAATATCACATATATTTTGTGAATTATTTACAATTTGTTTATCTGATATAAATTCATTTATTTTTGACTCAGTTTCAAAACATGACCTTATAATTTAAAGAATTATTGATTTATATCTCCTACTTTCAAGATTTCTAAATTTTACTTTTGATTTTTTAGTAAAGAATTTATGAGCAATTCTTGATCTATTATTAAACTATCACTTTTGCAATCAAATCCCTAAGATAAAAATTTAAGCTTAATTAAAAAGTTATATGAGTCGTATTATTTTTCAGAATTTTACTTTGCAAATAGTACACCCTATTTTGGTAGTTTGTTCCAAACAATAATTGCATATTTTATGCATTTTTTGACATTTTAAAACATACGGAATTATCAGTTCGCTACGAAAAGTTTGAATAGCAATTGGTAATTCTAGTTTTTTATCTACATTTTTAGTTTTAGAACAACTTGAGTCGTCTTCCTCTGATTCTAGAGGTGAACCAACTTAAAAAAAAAATTTTACAAAAATTAAAATTGAGGTGTTTAAACTTTTTAGTAAGATTATTTTACTTGCTAAATTAGTTCCAAATAATCGGTTGCACTTTATACAAGTGTCCATAATTTTTTTTATTCTAAGTATCAAAAAATAAAATAAGAATTAAAGCGTTTATTTGAAAATCTTTTTTTTCAAAATGTTCACTTCTAAATATAAAATCATCTTAAAAATTTTTTGTATATTAATTTGAAATGGTTGAGAATTATGCAAAAATAATGTGAATTTAAATTGAACATTTCAAATAAAACTCAAAAAGTCCTTAATTTTAAAGATTAAATTGTTTATAAATTGTCAGAAAAGCTGTTTTAATTTAATAATTTTAAATTAGAAAAAAAATATATAACTTTTTTTTAAGGAGGATACTGGTCTACCTTTTTAAAATTTATTTTAAAAAATAAAACCGATTAAGTTTAGTGGATCCTTGAAGGTTTAGCGGTATTTTAGCTTTTTTTAAAAAAATACAAAAAAGTTAAAATGCCAGATAAAATACTAAAAGCGCTTGGTTTAAGTTACATGAGACAGATGTCACTCGATTGAATTGAAATAATATTATTATAAAATCAAATCTTAGGTCACAAAAGCTGTCTTCATCCTTTTTTCAAACGACCAATTCGATTAAATTTAGGGTTAATTTTTTCTTGAAATACTTAACAAACTATACTAATTAAAACTTTTTCTAAAAAATCTCGCTCCTGAAAGATTCTAATATCTAGTACCGTTTTATATTAAATTAATTACAGCATTGTTTTTATACCATGTGGCCAAAAAAAGTTGCTGTGGAAAAAATAAAAGGTTTTGTAAAAAATTTTGAAACAGATTGTGTTTTTTCTAATTTTCTGCATACTCGACCTCATAAGCTGAAAAAAAATTTGATTGATGATTTGAAAAAATTTATTCAATAAAAAAATTAATAAAAGTATTTTAAAATTTTATTTAAAAAAAAATATTTATGAGTAATTTTTTTAAGTTACCTTAAATTATCGTTAGTTAGTACACTTACTATAATTCGATTCTTTAACAAAGTACGTCTACTTTTAACCATCTTTTCTATGTTAACTATTTTCGACCCTTGATACCGAATCAAAGAGCAAAATTTGTTTCTTACTACGTAATTTTAAACTTGCGATTTTAATTTTTCTCACAGGATCTAAGATTTGTGTTCTGTTTTTTTGGTGCCAAAAAATAATTAAAAAAATTATAAAGAAAATAATTTTTTTGTTGATTTTTTTATTATTTCTTGAAAAATGGTTAACATGGAAGAGATAGTCTCAAAAAAAGACTATTCCGAGATTTGGTTTTTATATTTAAATTTATTTTTTTTTAAATAAAATATTGTTTAATTTTTTGAGATAAGAATTTAGAATTTGACGAAAATTTCCATTCATAAAATAATAAATGACAATATTAAATGAACATGATATTAAATAAAATAAGTTTCCAATTTGGATAAAATTTGTGCAAATCTTGTTAATCACTTTACACATTTCACCATTTATTTCCTCCAAAAAAACATATAAAGATATTCCAAATTCGATTGCCCTGAAAATAAAAAGAATCAATGAGCTTATACACACAGTTATTGTGACCCTTAGCTCGAATTTTTCAATTTTCTTAAGCTTATTTTCGTTGGTTTTTTTGCAACTAACGAGTATTTTTGTTTTATGAGCCACAAAATTTCTAAATTTAATCAATAATAATAAATCTATTGTTAACATTGATAAAAATAAAATTATATCATTAAACAAAAAATGAAATAAAAATAAAAAAAAATATAAAAAATTATCATCAAATCCAGAATCCATTTTGGCCAATGTTGGTTTATTGTACGAATTCTCAAATATATTTTCAAATGTATTTTTAATAGGAAAATCTGTATAGACATAGTAATCGCTCATAAGAAAGAAATCATTTACTTCTGACGTCAAAACTCGGTCCAAATTCAATAATCCTAAAATAGTTATAATTATTATAATAATTGTTAATACCCAAAAAGATCGTTTACCACTTAGACCATGCTTCACTAAATTGAGAAACAATTTATTTTCATTAAGAAGTTGATATCGATTAAATGAAATTAAGACATTTAAAAAATTTGACATTGATTTTAAAATATTTCCAAAATATTCTATTAAATAAATCTCATAATATTGATATATAATGCTTCTTTTGTAAGCTGAACAAAATTTACCAGCAAAAAAGGTACAAATATTAATTATATGAAAAATATAAATTAAACAATAAATTAAATTTAAAGCTGAATTTAAAAACATTATTTTATAAATTAAGCTGTCCATGTCCTTTTGAATTTCATGTTTTAAATTTTTTGTCGTGAGTACTAGAAGATTCAAAAGGTTACTTAGAATTCCAGTTATGCAAAATAAAGGAAAAAATATCAGGCTTAAATAGCTTAATAATTCTGATTGATAAAGATAATCAATGTAATTCAACTTTAAATTTTTATAAATTTTTTGTTCCTTAATACAATTACTTTTCATTTGTGAAAAATTACAATATAAATTTTTATAATTATTACACAAATATCTATTCATTTGAATTATATATTCTGATTGTAAACGATTATCATTTTGTAATAACCAAAAAATTGTACAACTACATGTTATATTGCGTAGATGAATTACAGGATTAATTGATCCATTTTTGGGAAAATATAAATATAAACAAAAATCAGTATTTGGAAAATCATATGAACTTTTCACGATTAGATTTAGATTGAATTTTTTGTGAATATTATTAAGAAAAATAAATAACCAAGCTGAATTTTGAGACATGAGAACACCAAAATTTGTCAACTGTAAGTTTAATTCTTCTAAATTTTTAAAAATTATTAAGCTCTCAGAGTCTATTCCTTCTAAACTACCAATTAATGATAAAGAATTAGTTCTCTCGAATAGTTTTTTGCTTGTTAAATTTTTTGTTAGTTTAAATTTATAAAATCTGAAGGTTAATTGATGAATTACGGGACTTGACATATTATCGACTTGAATGAAGCTTAGAATATTTTGCTTGATTAGAGTATTTGAAATGCCTAAAAATCTTAAAGAAAACAAATTCAATCCGTCAAAAATTAGGGGACATGTGTTCGGAAAATATTTTACTGTGATACCAAATTGTATTTGTTGTAAATTTTTAAATACAGTGAAATTTTCTTTTTGATGACAGAAATTAATTTGTGAATTTTGATAATAGAATTCTAGTCTAGTAAAATAGAACTCTATAATATTATCGAATAGATTCGGAATGTTTTTAAAAATGCTTGAGGTAACTTCAAAACCTTTAATGTGTACAATGTTAATAAATAAATTCGCAGTTGAAAATGAATCTTTACTAAAATTTAACACAAGGCTATCGTCTAGAATAAGCATTTTCTTAGGCACAAATAAAAGTGATAATATTAATATTTTTTTATTTGGAATACAATTAAGATCTAGGTTTTTGAACGAGTGAAATCTATCAAATTTAAATTTTAGTGGTATGATTCCAGACGGTCGATTTAAGGGTGATGTTTTAATTCGCATGTATTTTAAAATGCTGGAACATTGATTAAAAAAATTTTGAGATTCGATATTTTGGAAAAGTATATGAGGATCTTCGTAAAACTCAAAGTTGAAGACTGGAAAAAATACCAAAAAAACAAAAAATAAAATTTTAAATTTCATTTTGTCTTTAAAATTTCTCCTCACGTTTTCTACTATTTATAAGCACTTAGAGGAGATTTAGATAAAATTTAAAAAATTTTTTCAAAATATTTTTACTTATCTTTTTATTAATTCTTTAAAGATCAAATTATCACTTTTTTTTATGACTTTTTTAAATAAAATTCGGATAGTATTAAATTTAAGGAAGAAAAAAAAAGAGCCTTTTTTAGTTGAAATTAAGGAAATTAAAGGAATAGTCATGGTAATTAAGTGCATTTTATTGCGAGGAACGAAGTGACGAAGCTAATAAGCAGACGTGAGAATACAAGACCGAACGATTTTGAGCCTTTATTCAAGCGCTCAATTTCTATTGGATTAAAAAGTACAAGAATCTATTGGTTCGCAACATAAAAAAAATATTCAGAACTTTTTTTAAATTTAACTGAATGTTTATTGTTTATGAAAAACAATAGTTTTATTTATTAACTATAAAGCATCAAAAAAATTAATTATCACCACTAATTAGATAATAATAAAAAAAACATTTCTTTTTTTTACCGAAAAATTAATTTAAATAGCTTATATGTTTTTTAATTTTCGAATTTTTCATCGTAAAGATTAAAGAAAAATGAAATACTGAAAAAAACTATTCAGTTTAGAGGACCATGTCTTCAATAATGATAGGACCATGGCTTCAATACTCTTAGGGCCATGCCCTCTTTTTTTCGAAAATTTTTTTTAACATTGAAAAAATAATGCTGCTATATCCTTATATTTTGAATTTACGAATCAAATTAACGCTTCGTTACTCGCAATATAAAAGGCTCTGCCTCCCATATCTTATTTTAGAAATTTTAGTATATAAAATTTGAAGCCTTTTTACTTGAAATAAGAGAGCAATTTTATTTCGATTATAAAAGCATCATAAATGATTATATCTTAATGTTCTTCTATTTGAATAGCCCCAATAAGTACCATTTAAAATTTATGGTAAATGCTTGCAGTGTATGTTGTTTATAAAGAATTTACACTTTAAAAGTTCTATTAAGTTATGTCAAAAAAATCACCTAAAAATTGAAATTTTATGTTACCACGAACCAGAAAAAATCAAGATTTTAATTTTTTATAATAAAAAAAAATTTTAAATAATTTTGTAATCTTTAATTTTAACCCTGTATCAGAAATCGAATTTTCTATGCTGGAAAATATCAATTTTTTATCCTATTTTCATTATTTAATTTTAATGCATTTTTTGTTGTCTCTGATTATAACATCTCGTCAAAAACGAAAATTCGGGTTTTTTTTTTCATTGAACTTATATAAGAGGTA